>SJYC01084613.1:28-51477 GCA_006408675.1 Madoqua kirkii | reverse complement strand
AAAATGATATCTTCAAAATAAGATTTGCAAGCAGGGAAATGTTTTATGTAGAACATTAGGTTTATATAAAATATGAGTTATATAGAAAACATCACTAAGACTAGAAAGAGTATTTAGGAAAGTTTAGCAAATTATGCATTTATTTATTACTGATGATTATAGATTAGTGATTATTGGTGACTCGGGGGCTAACTTTCCTGTGTTTTCACTGTGGATCTTTTCTACGTCACGCATGCATAGTGTAATTGGAAAAAGCCACTTCTGTTAACAGAGAGTACCACCACTACCTGGCGGATATTGACATGGCCCATTATTATTATAGTTACTATCAGATCCTGAGAAACCACACTCTGTCACTTGTCAAATTACAGCAGTTCAGATATCTGTTATCCTTCCTAGAGGACTCTGAAAAATCCTCTGGCCTCACACATGAAATATTAAACTCAAAAGCAGAAAAGTACATGAATAAGGGGAAATGACACTGAGCAGCTATGAAGGCTGTCGAGATTGAGCTTTAAGCCGAGGCCATGCCTGACATGGCTTGTGCAGCGCACAGAGCATCTCAGCCCTTAGTGTGTTTCCCTGCAGACCTCAGACTTGTCAGCCTCCCAGGTAAATCGCTGTAGGCAACCGCGAGAAGGTGAGAAACCTGCTCTTCACAGGCTGGCCACTCAGAGTGTTGTGAACAGAACAGAGTAGCATAAATGCATGTCTTTGATGGAATTCTGTGTATATGATCTTGTAGGTCGATCAAATGAAGAAGAAGAAACTTCAGATTCTTCACTAGAAAAGCAAACTCGATCCAAACAGTGCACAGACACCTCAGGCATCCATGCTGACTCCCCCTACAGTTCAGGCATCATGGACACCCAGAGCCTTGAGTCCAAAGCCGAAAGAATCGCCAGGTACAAAGCAGAGAGAAGACGGCAGCTGGCAGAAAAGTATGGGCTCACCCTGGATCCGGAAGTGGACTCTGAAACTCCATTTCGATACAGCAGGTCCAGAAAGGACCCCGAGGCTGCAGAGAAAAGAGGGGGAAGAAGCGAGCGATCGGCTGAATCCAGCAGAGACTCCAGCTCGTCCTACTCCAGGACTGAGCTCTCGGGGCTCAGGACCTGCGTGGCTGAGTCCAAGGACTATGGCCTGCACCGGAGCGACGGTATTTCCGACACAGAAGTGCTGCTCAATGCAGAAAACCAAAGACGTGGTCAAGAGCCCAGTGCCACCGGACTGGCCCGAGATCTGCCGCCTGCAGGGGACATCTCAGCCTCCTTCTCGTTCTCCGGGCGAGACTCTGCCCTCGGTGAAGTGCCAAGGTCCCCAAAGCCAGTGCACAGCCTGCCCAGTCCATCACCCGGTCAGCCGGCCTCCCCAAGCCACTCCACCAGTGACCTGCCACTCCCAGCGGAGGCTCGAGCCAGGTAAGTGTTGACCCACCGTCACCTACATATCCCCTCTGCCGCTTCTGTGTCGGAGATTTGGGGTCCTCAGAGCTCTGCAAGTTCTGGGCTAACTACAGAAATAATGATATTGATGATTTTTTTTCATTTTCACAGTGTCAACACAGGTTCTACCAAAGCAGGAAGCTTCCCAGTCTTAAATTTATCAATTTAGTTCTTGGTATGTTCTATTTTAAAAGAATAAATGGAACAGGTGTTATGGCGACACATTTTCAAGATCTTTTTCTATTTCTCACCTGCCTTTAACAAGTGTCTTTTCCTTCATTTTCCTGTGATCATACCCAAGACTTTGGAGCCATTGTTTCTGCTGCTGTCATTTAAAATCACCAAGTGGAAGAGCACCACTAACCAATTTCCACTGGGTCTCAGTTTAGGTTATGTCAAGTATGCCCAATATACACCGAATATGACTATAACATATGTTACATAAGTATATCAGCATGTTAAGGCTGCTGCTGTGTATCAAAGCACCTCATTGAAAAGATCTACCAGTAGGAGAAATTGCTGTGTCACAGAGTCAGCGAATGGAAAATCAGAGAATGGATAAAATCAGAAAGTCAGATGCCTAAAGAGGATATATGTTTCTCTCTCAATTTAAATATCTAAGTTTAAATTTGAGTTCAATTTAGATATTTAAATCTAAAAAGTGTGCTGAACAATTAGAATGCAATTTACATAAATCTCCTACTTCTTGGTTTAGGCTAATTGTCTAGACAGACTCCTAAATGTATTTTTTCAGTTCAAATAAACATTAGGTTTGCAGGTGAATTGAGGGGATAAGAACCTGAGATCAGGCAAATTTATTCTAGGGAAAAAAAAAAAACATGATGGAAAATACTGTTTATTCCACATCGGGACAAAGTAAATATGGCCATCTTCACATGGCAGTTTTATGTCTAAAACAGACTATTTCAGTTATTGAAGTGTATTGACTCTGAGACCAGCTGCTACTGGCTTGACCATCTACACTAGAATATTTAGAGATATTAGCTTCTAAGAAAGGAGAAGGCAATGGCAACCATTCTAGTACTCTTGCCTGGAAAATCCCATGGACAGAGGAGCCTGGTAGACTGCAGTCCATGGGGTCCCTAAGAGTCGAACACGACTGATCGACTTCACTCTCACTTTTTACTTTCCTGCATTGGAGAAGGAAATGGCAACCCACTCCAGTATTCTTGCCTGGAGAATCTCAAGGACGAGGGAACTTGGTGGGGTCCCACAGAGCTGGATACAACTAAAGTGACTTAGCAGCAGCAGCAGCTTCTAAGAGAATTCAATAGTATGGATCCTGATTGTAGTTTGAGGGCGTTACTGCTCAAAATTTAGGGACTTATTTTCTCGTATTTTGAAACACATGTTATAGTCATATTCTTTTGTTTTGGGAAATTTGCATTTTGTAGTAAAAACAATGTTGTTGGGTTAGTTATACTCTATCAAAGCAAACTCTTGGTTAGCTATGTGAGCAGGACAAAGAAACCTAACATAGAAAGAAAGCTCGAGTTGTGTGGGTTACATGGTTTAAAAAATAACAAGGAGTCCAATTTTTGATAGCCGTATCATGAAAACTGTTTATCATCATGGTATCTGGGTTAACCGTCTACATCACATATCATCAGTTCTCAACAAGATTTTTGAAGCCTGGTGGCTCAGAGGTTAAAGCGTCTGCCTGCAATGCAGGAGACCTGGGTTCGATCCCTGGGTCGGGAAGATGCCCTGGAGAAGGAAATGGCACCCCACTCCAGTATTCTTGCCTGGAGAATCCCATGGACGGAGGAGCCTGGTGGGCTACAGTCCACGGGGTAGCAAAGAGTCAGCCACGACTGAGCAACTTCACTTTCACTTCACTTATAATAATAAAAACTGTGCAGAGTATTCCAGGTAAAATGATAGGATACGTGATAGTTCTGTGTGAGTTAAAATCTCAATATGCAAAAATATATATCACTTAAACTCTTAAGAGCCCACTTCCTTCCAGGTGTTGATGCTTTTTAAAGATTTTCGGCTGCACTGGGTCTTTGTTGCTGTGCATGGGATTTCTCTAGCTGCAGTGGGGGCTGCTCTTTAGCTGAGGTGCTCAGTGCGGACACGGGCTGGAGGGCGCACAGGCTCAGCAGTCATGCACAGGCTCCAGATCCTGCAGCACATGGAATCTTCCCAGACCAGGGATCAAACTTCTGTCCCCTGTAACGGCAGGCGAGTCTTAACTACTGGACCACCTGGAAAGTCCCCTCCTGGTTACTTGACGAGGCATGTTACCTGGGAGTGTTCATACACCTAGCCTCTGCTTGGCAGTGCCTTTCTTTCACAGAAGAAGGGCTTAAAAGAATGAAGAAATTGTAAAGGAGTTTGCAAGGAAGCACATGCCTTGTTTTTTGAAGCCACTCAAGACATACAAATTTGCAGGCCAAGAAACACAAATCATTTCATATAGAGAAGGAAAAGACCAGAGTTGTGTTTACATTAGAAAGCAAGGAAAGTAATGTGTGACAGGTATGATGTTAAAATAGCATTGGGATTTAGTCCACGGTGACTTCATTTGTTCAGCTTTTAAAGATGGATTTAAGTGGATTAACATTCTGCTGGTAGTCCTTTTTCTAGAGCCGAGAAATTCAGGTGTCAGGGGGTCATTGTTGTCTGACTTCCATTTGGGGAGAAGAGAGACAAAAAATACTTTGTGAATTAAAACAACAAAGAACTCTTGGTGACCCAGTAACTATAAGTGAAAATAAGATGTTATCTGACCTGGAAATATGTGATACAGAAGTTTAGAAGATTAAGAAATGACCAGAAAAATATCTACAAATGGCAAAACAATTGAATAACATACTGGCTTTGTCCTATCACTGAATGGAATCTTTTTCTCACTGTTATGCTTTATTCTTTCATCCCTGTAAATCTCTGAATTAGGCGGTTTGGGGATTGTTTATCTCTGAATTGTCACTCTTACTCCATCATTTCATTTTGTGTCACTAGGAAGAGGCTGTTGTTTGTTTCATTAGTTAAATAGGAATACATCACTCATGAAAATAGCATTCAAAGACCTCACACAATGTTCTAAAAATTCAGATGTGAGCCAAATATTGAATGCATAGTTTTTTATATGTTCTCATATATGCTAATGCAAATATATGTACAAACAGAATAATCATTAGTTCTTGTACTATACTGTTTTTAAGCATTATAATAAGGTCAGTAACAGTTTTTAGGGCAATATTTAGCTGAGTGATAAGTTTATTTTCATAGCTCAGTTGGTAAAGAATCCACCTACAATGCAGGAGACTCTGGTTCTATTCCTGGGTTGGGAAGATCCCCTGGAGAAAAGGGGTAGGCTACCCACTCCAGTATTCTTGGGCTTCCCTTGTGGCTTAGCTGGTAAAGAATCTGCCTATAATGCAGGAGACCTGGTTTTGATCCCTGGCTTGGGAAGATCCCATGGAGAAGGGAAAGGCTACCCACTCTGGTATTACGGCCTAGAGAATGCCATGGACTGTATAGTTCATGGGGTCGCAAAGAGTTGGACACCACTGAGCGACTTTCACTTTCACATGATCCATTTATTTGATAGAAAAGATATGTATGTATGTGTATGTATGTATATGTGTTATTTATATGTATGTATGTATGATAGTAACAGAGTCTTTACTTCAGAAATCCTGTCAGTTGTCCAGGAATTCATATGAAAATACTGTTCTGTAGCAAACTAAGAGCATGCATAGTAACAGAGCAATATATATATGTGTATATATACATACACACACACACACTATATTTTTATACATTTATTTCTATATATGCTATATTGGTAATAGAGAATAAATCACATGCTAACCGCCATTCCCTCGTTCTACCAAATCATGTAAATTTGGAATTTCAGGAATTGTGTTTTCCAAATAGATGGTATAACTGAAATGAACCATTCTTTGATAATTTGGCCACTGTGAATTTTAGAATAAAATTCCAAGTTATTGAGACCTTCTGTGTTATTCACAATTTTTAAGCCTGGCTCCATTAGAAATCTTAAATCCAAAGCTCTTGTCAGTTTGCTACTTGGTGCATCCCTTAATGTCACAAACAATAAAGTGCACCAGCTGGGTTAATTTTGTGAGTGCAGATCACACACCACACCCCCACGTCCCACACTTGCCCTCCTCCTAAGCGTGTGTATTTCCTACAGGAACTGGCAAGGAGAAGCACACCTAATTTTCTACTGGTGATCTGCTCTAGAGAACCCTCGGGGCTTTATTATTACTCTCCTGGGATCCGTACCACTCCTTTTCCCACTTAGTGAACTATCATTCATGGCCAGAAAAATGATGGTGGGGGTTTCATGCAGTGCCGACGCTGACCTTTGATCAGGGGTGGCTGCCGTTGGTGAATGGTGGTTTGAATGGGGCTTCCTCAGAGCTGCGCACTGGCCGCGCAGTAGGCCAGGGCCCCCTCCAGAATGAACCGTTTCTGCAACAGTATGACTTGCAGACTCTGGCCATCCAGGAAGGAAGCAGGATTATGATACACTCTTACCCTTTCTTCTTTTCTTTTTCAGTTTTATTTCAAAACTGTTTTGTTTTGGGAATCCCCTGATGATTCAATGGTTAGGATTCTGTTCTTTCATTGCCAGGAGCCAGGGTTCAATCCCTGATCAGGGAACTAAGATTCCACAAGCCGTGTGCTACAGCCAAAATAAACGAATAAAAGGTTTTGTTTTGATTTAAATTTTACTGAAGTATTGTTAATTTCTGCTGTACACTAAAGTCTTTTTCATGTTCTTTTCCATTACGCTTTATCAAGATATTGAATAGTTACCTGTGCTATACTGTAGGACCTTGTTTATCCATCCTGTATATAATCGTCTGCATCTGCTAATCCCAAACTGCCAATCCATCTCTCCCTCACCTTTCACCCTTAACAACAAGTGTGTTCTCTATGTCTGACAGTCTCTTCCTGTTTCATAGATATGTTTATTTTTGTCGTATTTTAGATTCCACATGTAAGTGGTGCCTTATGGTATTTGTCTTTATGATGTACTTCACTTAGTATTATAATCTCTCTAGGTCCATCCAGGTTGCTGCAGATAGTGATATTTCATTCTTTCTTATGGTTGAGGAATAATCCATTGTGTATGTACACACCACTTCTTCATCCATCATCTGTTGATGGACACTTAGGCTGTTTCCATATCTTAACTATAGTGAATAGTGCTGCTGTGAACATTAGGATGCACGTGGCTTCTCAAGTTTAGAGTTTTTATCCTTTATTTCCGATCGTTTGTGCATCTCCCAGTGAGAAGTTTGCATCTAAAAACTGTCTCCAGAGCCTGGAGCTCATAGTTTTAATTAATTGGCGAGGTGCTGAGTGAGGCAACTGCCTCTTGACCATTGGCATTCCTGGGTCAGCTTCTGTCTCTGCCACAGCAGGAAGTTTCCTAACACAGAGTCTACACTGGGGCAGAATGTCATGGGAACAGAGATCTCTGAGGATCTACTCTCTAAAGAGACCGCTGGGTACTTCTCACGTGTCTGTGTTTGTACTGACACAGGATTGCTTCACCTTTCAGTTTCTGTCTCCCTCTCCCCAGACATCACTTTTGTCTTGTTCTTCTAGCTTTGGGCCATTTTTACAGTTAACTCTGCCTTTTTTTTCCTCTATTTTATTCTGTTGTCACTGTCAAGAGTCCATTTCTATCAACTGAACAAAATAAGATGATGCCACCCAAAATGCTAGCTGGTATGTCCTAAAAATTCAAATGTCTGATAGATTTTAAAATACAATATTTTGCCTGTGTGCTTGTGGTTTGCACATTCATACACCCATGTGAATGTGCAAAGCAACCATTAGCAGTTTTTCCAAACAAGCAACTTTCAGCAAATTTTTAATTTGAATGAGATGCTGGTGTTAATAGCTATTCTTCTTAAGCTGAACCATGTTTTATAATTAGGAGCCGTTATATAATTAGAGCTAGACACCCACAGGGTGAAACCAATTTTACTGTGCTGGATTTGACTTCATTTTGGTGGCAGCAATCACTTTTTCGTCCATTAACTCTTAGGGGTTATGAGGAGTCAAAGCATGTCATTTTATTAGATACTTGGGGATACAAACCCAGAGCAACTCCTTTCCATGACAACTTAGGGTGAGTTCTTATTTCCTGGTGATATAATTCTCCAGTTACCACATCATTTAAAAAAAAAAAAAGTTATCTTATACTCAAGGTCACCATCTCTTTCACAGGTAACCCTATAGCCCTCTTCTGGGGAGGTACCCACTGCCCAGTAGAGAGCTGGCTCACCCCAGGATCCCACAGAATAGATACTGTGTTAAAGAATGTTAAATTCTTAAAATCAGAAATAACCTGGGAGATTATTTAGTTTCAAACTCTATTTTATACATGAAAAGCCCTGAAGATGAAAGACTTTAAGTAACTGGATTAGGATCATATAGCTGAGTCCATGATCTGGTCAGTCATTCAAGGTCTCCGAATCCATCAGAGTTCTTCATGACACGTTGCTCTTGTTATTAATGTCAGTTCTATTTTCCATCATAGTAGAAAAAAGAGGTAGCTGTTTCTGCCCTTGGATATAAGATTGAGGACATTATAGAAAACGTTTATGTGGCTTTACATAAGGTATTTAACAACCTCATCCCCATAAACAAAATGAAAACTTGTAGTCAGGGTTGGGGAAAACTCAAACTCAGTAGGCATCTGTCCATCCACCCAAACCTGAAAGGTCTTGATTTATGGATTAATTTCAGCTCTGAAGTAGTTTAGCTATTCATTCAAGAAAGCTATCTTGTGCCAGGCACTGTGTTTCTGGGTGGGCATGTTATTTTTTTTAAGTGTATGAGTTAACCACAACAGAGTGGGGTAAATAAGATTATAGAGCCCAAGGTTGGGTGCCATGGGAACAACCAAGATAAGTTGTTCATCTTTCCTCCTTAGAGAAGTGGTTGTTAGTTGAACTAAGTCCTTAAGGATGTGGTGAGTTTGCTAGACATGGAGAGGTGGCTGCTCCAGGTGACCTAGAAGGAAGGGGATGGGATGAGCTGAGATAATCCGGTGGTGACCAACCACGGGACAACTTGCGACGAGGAATTTGGCCTTCTGGTGGACAGTACAGTGGGAAGTGCCCAAAGGATTTGAAAACAAGGGCGCTTGGTTATGTACTTTAGAAAGAATACTCTGGAGGAGTGTGGGGGGGGGTGGGATTTGGCTGGAGGAGAATTGATTCAGTCAGGGAGGCCACTAAGAGGTGGCTGCAATTACCTACACATGAGGTGATGAGGTCTTGGTTCCACATTGGCCTTGGTTCTTAACTTGGTCCTGTTTGGCATTTCAGTAGGTGATCTGGGAGATAGCAATTTCTGGAGGAGGGATTTTAAATAAATTTGATGGTAGGAAAAAAAAGAAAAGAGGAGGGGGAAGGATTGAGAGAGAAGAGATTAGAGGGGTGGGGGTGAGAGGGAAAGAAGGAAGAGACTATGGGAGCATGGAGGCAAGAGAGCACCTGTACCTGGAGTAATGGTACAAAACTAGCAAGGTGAAATTTAAGGAAGTCCTGTATTTAGAGGGGGAAAAAGTCAGTGTATAAATTCAGGATTGGAGAAACTTGATTTAATAGCAGTTCGTGTGAAGCAGACCTAGGAGTTTTAGTTGACAATAAGTTCTTTATGTGCCTGCCAAGATGTCCCATCTTGGAGGACATTAATGAATGTGAATTGTCAATAACACAGGTAGCACTAGTCCACTTGTGTTCTCTAGTGATCAGGTCACATCTGGGGGTCTCATTCTCACTGAGCTCTTGACCAATGAGAATACTTTGAGAGAGTCCACCTTCTCATCTGCCCTTTCCAAGTTTGTATAACTTTCTCCCTGTCTTAATAGAACCCAGAGTCATTTTTGGAGTCTGTTACACATTCTGTGCTGCTGGACTCCCAGACCAGTCTGTTCTTGTCTTCAGCAGATTGTCCTTTTCCCAGTATGGTTATAAAGCTAAAACTTGACTTGCCACAGGGAGCCCTAAGTTTATCTGCTTGACTTCTTGATGATGTTTCTGCCAAAAGGGGAGAAAGATCTCATGTACCAAATGAGGTGTCTCCCAAATGCAGCTCCCCCTGTGCTTCATGTCTCAGGAAGAGGGACATCTAGATGCCCAGTATCCTACAGCAAAGCTGACACACCCAGATAAGGATGTTAGCAGCTTTGTCAGGATTTCCCCAAATATGGTGCCATGAATCTGATATTAAGCCAATCGTAAGATTGGTAAGGATGATCTCAGTGATAGCATTACTTTTGCAGCAGTCTTGCAGGAAGAACAGATACCACATCTCAGTCATTTTCCCAACTCCTTCCCCTCATCTAACACATATCAAAGGCCTCCATCAGTTATTTCTGAGTGAATGTTCTCCTGTTTTCCATGTCTTCATGAAGTGTCAAGAAGTGATAGCAGTGCTGCTTGAAATAACCAGTCTGCAAACTCTGTATCAGCCCTCAACGTATAAGGGATTTGCAGGGAATGTAGGCCATGGGTCTTTTCCTTCCTCAAGAAAGTTGTGATGGGAAGAAGGGATCACTGACCTACCCAGCAGGCTCAGAGACCATCATTTACATTCTGGTCCAAGCCTTTTATCTCACTGTGAACCAGTGACCCCAATCAGCAGGGTATGCTTGGAGCAGCCCTTGTTTGTACTTCAGGGTTCTTTCCACTTTGTCTGGGCTTAGAATCCTTGTACACGGTCTTGAGTCCATGTGCCTGTGAATACCGTTCAGCTGTGAGTGGGGATTGTGAAACATGAATCGGAAAGTCGCTGGCTGCTCTGGGGGCCTTTTGAACTCAGCCTCCAACCCCAAAAGGCTGATTCTAGGCTGGCCCCAGGGCAGTCAAGTTCCTACCTTACTTTGTTTGGTTACTTCATTAGAAGTCAAGTAGGAGACATGGAAACCCAAGTCCATCTGGAAAGGGGAAGCTTGATCCCCTTGGAAGACCCCTCCAGTCCCTTCCTCAGACTCAGCCCGACAGGCTGGTCCATCTGCACATACCTTTCGCTCTTTTTCAGCCAACCTTGCAGCATTTAGCCTTCAGCGCTGAGATTAGCCCTGAGGGAAACTGGGATGAAGTGGTTATCTCACATGTTTATCTTGCTCCTGCCCCAAAAAGACTCTGTTTTGATTACTCAGGTAGTCTTTACTCCATGATCCAACAGTGAGCCTTTTAACAAAATTTTATTGAAGTAGAGTTGATTTATAATGTTGTGTTAATTTCTGCTGTAAAACAGGATTCAGTTATATACACACACACATATATATGTTTTTCATGTTCTTTTTCATTATGGTTTATCTCAGGATATTGACTATAGTTCCCTGTGCTTTATAGTAGGACCTTGTTGTTTATCCACTCTCTCTATATAGTAAGTGTTAGTTGCTCGGTCATGCCCAACTCTTTGTGACCCCATGGACTGCAGCCCACCAGGCTCCTTTGTCCCTGAGATTCTCCAGGCAAGGACTGGAGTGGGTTGCCATTTCCTTCTCCAGGGAATCTTCCCAACCCAGGGATCGAACCCAGGTCTCTTGCACTGAAAGCAGATTCTTTACCAACTGAGCTACAAGGGAGGCCCTGTCTGTATATAATAGTTTGCTTTCGCTGATGCCAAACTCCCAATCCTCCCCTCCACTACCTCATTGTTGGCAACCGCAAGTCTCTTCTCTGTCCCAGCAGTGATATATGTTTAAGTTGTGATATAATTTACATCAAGATTCACATAGTATTTTAAGGACACAGGCCAGTGAGTTTGGGGAAATATATAACCATTCCCCCTGTCAAGAGAGAAAAGGTTTCTGTCATTGCTGTATCTCTGGCCACCAATATTGATTCTTGACTTTGCAAGGGCCTCACTTAGCTCTCGGAAAATCCCATGGATGGAGGAGCCTGGTAGGCTGCAGTCCGTGGGGTCGCTAAGAGTCCGACATGACTGAGCGAGAGCGACTTCCCTTTCACTTTTCACTTTCATGCATTAGAGAAGGAAATGGCAACCCACTCCAGTGTTCTTGCCTGGAGAATCCCAGGAATGGTGGAGCCTGACAGGCTGCCATCTACAGGGTCGCGCAGAGTCGGACACAACTGAAGCGACTTAGCAGCAGCAATAGCACTTAGCTCTCATAGGCTGGTAGTATCATCTATTGAACTCATTATGTTCATATGAAACTAATCTTTCCCACTGTTAATTTTTTAACCCATTCTTAACTATTAAAAATAGTTAAGCATAATATTAAGGGACATAAAACAACATTATCCATGCAAGATTTAAAAAATACAAAAGAGCCCAGGGTTTCATTGCCACTATCCAGATGTGATCTCTTTTTTTCATGTTATAAAATGCTCAGCTACTATTTCATCTTAAAAAAAAAGAACAGTACCTGCTGGGCCCCGGAAATACCTTTTTACTTTCATGAAATGATGTATCTTGTCATCTGAGTCTGGGCCTCTCTTGGGCACCCTGCAGGCTTCCATGGTGGGAAACCTGGTCCCTAACTTCCATTATGTTCCACACTTTCAGGTGCTCATGGATTTCCCAGATCTGTGCTGCACATTTTTTTTTTTCCCGGTTGTGCCAGGTCTAGTTGTGGCACTTGGAATCTTCATTTGCCTCATTCAGAATCTATCTTTGCAGCGCAGGGACTCTCTAGTTGTGTCACAAAGGCCCCAGAGCGCACAGGCTCAGCAGTTCCAGCACGTGGGCTTAGTTGCTCCCTGGCATATGGGATCTTAGTTCCCTGGCATTGCAAGGCTGATTCTTAACCACTGGACCACCAGGGAAGTCCCAGTGCTGTACTTCATCATTTTAGGACCCAAGGCATGCTTCTAATCAAACAGAAGAGCTTGGGACAGACATGGAGAACAGATTTGTGGTTGCCAAGGGGGAGGAGGAAGGGAAGAGAAGAACCAGGAGTTTGGGGTTAACAGATACAAACTACTTTATGTAGAGAATGAGTAGACAGCCAAGTCCTGCTGTATAGCACAGGGGACTATATTCAATGCCCCATGATAAACTATAATGGGAAAGAATATGCAAAAGAATATGTGTATAACTGAGTCACTTTGCTGCACAGCAGAAATTAATCCAACATGATAAATCATCTATACTTCAAGAAAAAAAACTTAAAAAAGGGGAGACTGAGGTTGCTATTTGATATGAAATGGTTAGGAAAGTGTCTCTAATAATAGTTGAGCAGAGACCTATGTAATGAAAGGCAGCCAGCCCATGTAGCTGTGGGGTGGACGAGTCCAGGGAGAAGGAGTTTAGTGAATATCTATCATTTTGTATAGATACAAAATCAAAGATATAGAAAAAAATTTTTTTGCTTGTAATGAGAACTCATATATATCATACAGCACTGTTAATTGTATTTGCCATGTGGTTCAGAGGTTAAAGCGTCTGCCTCCAATGCGGGAGACCCAGGTTCCATCCCTGGGTTGGGAAGATCCCCTGGAGAAGGAAATGGTAACCCACTCCAGTATTCTTGCCTGGAGAATCCCATGGATGGAGAAGCCTGGTAGGCTACAGTCCACAGGGTCGCAAGAGTTGGACACGACTGAGTGACTTCACCTTCCCTTCACCTTCCCTATGTCATACACTACATTCCTAGAACCTGTTTACTTATAACTGGCCTGATAGGTTTTTAGGGTTATATTGACCAAGTTTTATTCTGATTAATGAAGATTATATTCAGAAAGTTGTATGGCATATGTCACAGGTTGCAACGCATTCTATTGTACAAAAAGCATCTGGGCCTTAAAGTAACTGTGAGGTAGGCATATGAGTTGTTAACTGATGATTTTCAAAAGCAGGTATTCATTGTGCTGTCTCTATCCCAAGCTATATTGATTGCCTCCTTTCTAAACTGCAGACAATATGCAGAACTATTCCTATGTTTACATAAATGCTGAGAGATTAGATCCTTTATCATTGGAAATAAAATGTCTTTCCATAATCTGAGTTTTTTATTTACCGTGGGCTCAATGACTGTAATACTAGAGACAGAAAGGTGGGTCATAGACTTGGGTATAGACAGACTGGAGAACAGGGATCCATGCCTAAGTGTGACGGATGGCAGTGATCACAACAAAATGCACAGTGGTGGTGGCCAACAGGTTCTTGCCTGGGAGTTTGAAACAAAACGCAAATTAAAATGATTTTTAGAAACTAAAAGAATTTTGTTTTAGTTATTATTCTGTTCTTTGGGAAATGTCCTTGGTCTGTGTTTCCAGTCTGGTATTGAAGGACTCGTACGGGCAGGCTGGTAAGATTCTGAGCTGGTAAACATTTTAACTAGCATGTAGACGCCCCACGCTTCTTTTTCTGTTTTGTAACAGCACGCAGGTCAGTGATTTGGGTTGTCCTCCTGTGTCTTGCTTTATATACAGATGGCAAGATTTTCCTTGCCACTGTATATACCTTCAACCTGGCATTACAACTTTGTCATATTCGACCTTGCATTATATTTGATTGCGTGTTGAAGAATGAGTGTGTCAATCCTATGTTTCTTGCCCAACACAATGTTTTTGACGGCTGGCGTGATGCCTAATTTACCTTGGCTACTTCTCAGGCCCCAGCTGTGTTTTGTACATAGTCAGAACTCAAGAAACATTTATCTAATGGACTTGTATTAGTATTTGGTAACTGTTGGTTGCATTATTCAGTGATAAATATAAAAGAAAAATGTAGACTAGCAATTAAAGATATGATCTTATGGAATTTCTTTTTTTACATAGCCCTTATTTCATATGTATTGTTTTGCATGGACGCTATTTTTATATTTGACTATTTACCAATGTATCTTTACAGAACTTACAGATAATAATTTGTATTTTTAATTCAACCTCCTACAAGAGAATTGTCTGGTATTTATAGGCAGAATATGACTGTTGCAGACTCCTGATATTTCCAAATAATCCCACAAAACACTATATTTGGTGGCTTCAGATGTATTTGTTCTATCTTGGTATCTGCAATAAACGAACGTCTTGGACATTCCGTGCACCAAATAGAAACCCCATGGCAAAACATGCTTAGACATTTTTAAAAGCCAGCATTATTCCTTACTTAGGAAAAGTCAGCCTTGAGGGTTTTAAATGATGATAATGACATCTGTATGTGTTGACGTCTTCATAGGCTTTACCTGAAGTTTTGTGTTTTTTTCGTACAAAATAGTACCGGGAAACCCAAACATGAGTGGTTTCTCCAGAAAGATTCCGAAGGGGACACACCTTCACTTATCAACTGGCCGTCCAGGTATCTCCCAAGCTGTCGGCTTGTGTTTAGTGAGTGTGTCCCTGTCCCGCACGTCACCGAAACTAACTCGCCTCTGCCCTCTTTTTGGTGGCAGGGCTTTTGAAACTAACGTGTTCGAAAGGGGGCTGCGGGAAGCTGCTTTCTAGTCATTCCCTTTTCTCCTGCTGCTGCCCTGATCGCTGCGCATGCTGTTCGTTCCCTTTTGCGTCTCTTGAAAAATCTTCTGACTCCACCTCTGGCTTCTCTGTTTTCTCACCACTCACATGCTGCCAGAGGGAGCGGCAGTGAGCACATAACCGGCATCTCTGGGCTGCTCCCTTGAGCCAGGCTAACCACCCAGGGTCCCATCTGATCCTCAGCTCCCCTGTCCTGGCCTTCCAGCCTCCTCCTTTCCATGTTGCCTGTCTCTCAACCAGTTGTTAATTCCCACAGCTACGTATAGGGCATCTGGATTTCAAAGCAGACAAAACCCCTTCTTGCTTCATTTTTAAGGTGGGGGGCAGGGAGAGACAGAAGGAGTAAGAATGAGTAAGTCATTGGCAGGACAAAGCACCCATATATCGAGTTTCTAACAGTCACTTTGTTCTTGGCTGAGGACAACATTCAGATTGTCTCCGATGACAAGGTCACATTCCGCAGGAGAACTTGAACAAATTAACAAAGCTTATAAATATGAAAACCTCCAACACTCGCTAGTCTCTGGGAAAAATAACAACTCAGAATGCTTTCCTCTTCCCCCTGAATGATTCACAGTAACTGCCTTTTATGTGCGTCTTTGACTTTTCTTTAATGAAATATACATATCCCACATCTTATGTTGAAAGACACGTAGGTGTTTGTATCAAATTTAGTAGGATGCCTTTGTCATCTAAAGAAAAATTTCCTTCTAGAAGGTGAATATCACAAGAAATTATTTTTGCTGACTAATCTTAAGCAAATAAAGGTTTTATATTCCCCGAGAAATCACTTCTCCTACTTCAAAAGCATCCTTTAGTTTTTAAAGATTATCCCCAATCCACAGTCCGTTCATAAGCAGTTTGAATAATTTGTCCTTCCTCACTATGTGGTATTAAAAAAAAAAAAAGTAGAAACAACTAGTTTGCACTGTTGAATGTTAACCCTTTGCTAAGCGCTAAACTGTGTACTTTGCAAGCATCACATTACATCTTGTTACATTACTTCCATTTGAAAGATGAAGCAGCTGAAGCAGGTAGGTTATCTGAGACCACACAGCTCAAACTGGCTGACTGAGGCTTTGAAAAGAGGTCTCCTGGGCCCCTCAGCCAGAGGTCTTGCTGCTTTGCTTCCACAGTAATAAGAAAAGGTTGGTAGCTTTTCCAGTGGATTTCAGTTTTGCTCTTGGCTATTTAAATAGCTCTAGAAACAACCAGAGCCCTCTCTTTTTGGATTAGTTTTTAACTGGTGGCCTAATGACCATTCCAGTGGGGAGAACATGTTCATTGCATTTTTTCCACAAAAATCTTTTTTTTTTGCTGACATCCCTCTTAGTGCTGGAGCTGCTGGAAGTGTTGATGTCTTACCTGGCCATGTGTCTTCTGAATGAATGAATGTTGTCTGCATGGCATGGAAAATTTTATGACTCTTAAATGCTTGAAAAGGGGTAATCATTTGCTGTATCTTGAGCTCAATAAAAAATAACCATCGCCATGAATGCTATGACATTTATAGGAGACAATGCAATTACATTTGGTCTTTAGGCTTATATATGCCTGGAAACCACCCCCACCCCAGTCCATGTACTGGGCCTGTCCATGTGGAAAGCTTACCCACTCATAGCCCAGCCTCAGTGTGCCCTCGTGCATACCAGTGGTGCATAGTAATGAATTTTCCTGGGCTTCTGAGTATTCGTTTAGTCAGAAGGCATCCATTCTCTCCCATGATAGCATCTGGCCCCTCCTAGCTTTTCAGAAGAAAGAGTGAGTTTGTAAACTCAATACAAACTCTTTCCTCTGGCAAGGTGAGTGGGACCCCAAGATGCTTATCCAGTCTCCAGGCATCTCTGGTCTGCACACACATGCTCTCTTCCCCCAGAGCCATTACCACACTTGGCAACTTAAATCCTTTTTCTTTCTTAAAGAGTTAAAGTTAGAGAAAAATTGGTGCGAGAGGAGAGCGCTCGCAGCAGCCCTGAACTTGCCTCCGAGCCCTTAACTCAGAGGAGACACCAGACGGCACCAGGCCATTACCTGGCCTTTCAGTCAGAGAACTCAGCCTTTGACAGGGTCTCAGGCAAGGTGGCCAGCTCCGTGAGACAGCCCATCCGCGGCTACATCCAGCCAGCAGAGCCCGTCCACACCATCACGCTGGTGACCTCAGACACCCCAGAAAGCATCTCCGAGGGCAGCTGGGTGGGCCCAGCCCCCCAGACTGTCACCAAGCCTCCCCCCTCAAAGGTTCTAGAAGGTGAAAGAAGAGACACCCCGGTTCTTCATATTTGCGAATCCAAAGCAGAAGATGTGCTCTTCTCTGATGCTCTGGAGAAAAGCAGGAAGACCCTTGCAGTTTTGGAGGATCGTGAGTCTGGGAGAAGCCAGGAAGCCCCCCCCGGAACCAAGGACTTGAGTCAGCCCGCTGTTGGCATAGTTACCTCGGAACCTCAGAAGGAATCACAAAGCCTGGCTCGCCAGGCTCAGCAGCAGCCCACCGAGAGGATGGGCAGAAGTGAGATGGTCATGTATGTTCAGAGCGAGGCTGTGTCCCAAGGTCACAGGAACGAGGTGCCCACGAGGAAACACAGGGTCCTCACCGCTCCCTGTCTGACTACACGGGCCCTCCGCAGCTCCAGGCTCTGAAGGCCAAGGCCCCGGCTGCCAAGCGAGATGCTGAGTTACAGACGTCCAAGGCCGAGTTGGAACTGGGCCTGCTGGACACGAAGGTCTCGGTCGCCCAGCTCCGCAATGCGTTCCTGGAGTCAGCCAG
The DNA here is from genome assembly GCA_006408675.1 of Madoqua kirkii. Taxonomy (NCBI): domain Eukaryota; kingdom Metazoa; phylum Chordata; class Mammalia; order Artiodactyla; family Bovidae; genus Madoqua; species Madoqua kirkii. Next base: position 33,793 of record SJYC01084613.1, on the reverse strand, counting down.
GGCCAGCAGGAAACCCGAGCTGTAGGTGATATCCATGTGTCTCCCCAATGTGTCACTTGCACGTCCTTGGCAAAGTTATTCACCTTCCGACTTGTGTGGCATCCTGCCTTGAGTCTTAGTAGCTTAGCTCACCAGTGTGTGTAGGGCAGACCGTCCAGGACATGGCTCCACGACTACCATTCTGCTTGCGCCTACTAACGGGGCTGGGGCGGAGGGTGGGGGTGCCTCTGGAGTATCGGGTCTCTGAATGTTTCACCTCCCCGATATGCATGGTGGAGGCATGTGGTGGGATTGCACTGTCCATGCCTTGACTCACCAGGGTACATAAACCTTTGCTTTCTTCCCTCTCTCTGTCTCCCTTCTGTGTACCTCCTCCCCACCAACTCTAAAAGCCATTCTCGGGTTGAGGGGTCAAGCGAAGGCCCTGGTGTGGAGCGGGAGAGAGGGTCCCGGAAACCGAGGCGCTATTTTTCTCCTGGTGAAAATAGAAAGACTTCTGAGAGATTTAGAACTCAACCCATAACCTCGGCAGAACGAAAGGAATCGGATAGGTAGGCATGTGTCTGTCAAGTTGCCTGGTCTAGAAACGTATAAGAAATCCTGTAGAAATTTCTACCCCAGGAATGGTTCTGATGCTGTTTCAGTGGGATTGTAATGACTCCATAATGCTTCCATCCAAGCTATAAGTGATGTTTGTTTGGCTGGTATAAACGTGTCTTTAAAGAATGTTGACCATGATGCCAATATCAGCATACCGTTTTAAATTGCATTCAGATGGTAAGAAATGAGAAACATTAAACATTTAATGTTTTTAAATTTTTATACCCTTAGGTTAGAATCCAGATTGTCGCTAGATTATATGGTGAAAATAACTAAGGGGATTCATATTCAGTTTATCAATGTCTATCTGCATGTTGTATGTGAGTTTTTATCATATGCTAACACAGAGAAATGAAAGCGTTTGTCTAAAAGATGATTGTCAGTTGTGTTTGATAAGTCCTCCTTGGTCCTGGTTTGTCTCCACAAGGTGAAACACTTGGCCGGGCTGTGTGCACACATACCCCACAGTGTCTGTTACAGTTGCCCACGCGTAGTCACATCTAGAGTTGCTACCAGGAGGATGTTCTTTAAGAGGCTTTAATTGAATTTTTATTTTCACTTTTAATGTGATCCTTGGATCTTCCACTCCAACCAGCTAACTGTTTGTTATTGTTTTTTCACTCATGTCTTTCCTAGGTCGACTTCAAATTCAGAAATGCCAGCTGCCGAGGGCAAGTATCTGTCTTTTTCTTCTTAATCATCTCACCCCAGATTAGATTTAGATAAGATCTTTGCTTTTGAAAAGAATGAGATTATGGAACAATTACTTTCTTTTCAGCAGATTTTCTTCCTGTGAATATAATAAAACCTGTTGAGGTTTTCACAAGAACCTTCTTTAGTTTTGAGAGAGAGAGAGCTGTGATATTAACCATTTATTAACACCATTGATTTGAATCAAAGAAGCGGGTTTTTCATGTTACTTTCTTATTACTATTTAATAATAAAGAAGAGAAATTCCTTCCTTAAAATCTCTTCTTAATTCCATAATATCTATTCTTAAGTCAAATATGATAATAGAAAATTATTGCCTGGACAAGACTTTTGTTTGGTGAATTGCAATGGGAATTAGTACCTTTTCACTGAGCAGAAGAATAGCCTTCCTCACCCAGAGGAAAATATTGCCTCTTGTTATTTTGGGGCTTCCCTGGTGGCTCAAACAATAAAGAATCTGCCTGCAACGTGGGAGACCTAAGCTTGATCCCTGGATTGGAACAATCTCCTTTAGCATATTGATTCTTTGATTCAGAAGATTTCCAAGTCTGCCTTGGAAACTTTTAAGAGGCTTTCCCTACATTTTCTAATGGTGTTCAGTCTATTTGTGACTCTTCACAGATGAAGAAAAGGTCGATGAGCGAGCAAGGCTGAGCGTCGCTGCTAAGAGGCTGCTCTTCAGGGTAAGATGTGCTGAAAGGCCATCAGAGGAAGCCATCGCCTCCTGCAGGTGGCCCCTCCTGCAGACGGCCAGCCTGCAGCCCGCTCTGGGTTCTGTGTGATCTCTCCTCCCATGTGGCTGGTGTGTGTGCTGCTGATGGCGATGCTGCCTCCTGGGGCGGCAGGGGGTGGGGGCCCCTCCTGTAGACCCTGCAGGATCTACAGAGTAGCCACAGTCTGCCGCCCCAGCTTCCTTTCCTCTAGTTGTTCCAGACATCTACACTGTTTCCCACCTTAGGAGATGGAGAAGTCGTTTGATGAGAAGAGCGTCCCAAAGCGCCCTTCCCGCAACGCGGCTGTGGAGCAGAGGCTGCGGCGCCTACAAGACCGGTCCCACACGCAGCCCGTCACCACCGAGGAGGTGGTCATTGCAGCTACGTAAGTCCCTCCAGGGCCTCTGGGCCTTGGTTGGAAGGCCTTCTTTGTAAAGAGAAGTTTAAAGACTTTCAAAATGAGGCGATCAGAAGACAGTTCAGTTAGAAGCCACCAAAAAGTAGGTGTCTGGGTGTCTGGTGTCCCTGAACTTTGTAAAGGGCTGTGTTAACCTATTGTGTCTCCTAAAAGAACATGAAGGGGAATTTTCATTTTTTTGCCTGGTTTCTTTTTTAATCCTTTTACCGTGGAAAATTTAAAATACAAGAGTAGATGGGTTAATGTTCTGAGCCCCCATGCCCTCATCACCCAATCCCAAAAGCCCCAAGCCCATCTCATCTCGCTCCCCCGTTTGCTGCTGTAGTTATTTTCAAGCAAACCTTATATGTCATTTCCTCCATAAATATTTCAGTCTGTATCTCAAAACAGACTAAAGATACAGAAGGATTCTCTTGGCTTTTAAATTATCATGATTTTTTTTTTTTTTAATTCTGTGAAAGTCTCCAAACGGTGGGAAGTAGGTTTTGAGCTGTGTGTTCCCATGTGTTCAGTATGAATTTCCCAAAGTAATTCATCCAGGGATCATTGCTTCCATTAAGCAAAACTTTTATTAGTTTTGTAAAACATAGTTTCTCCTGCTGGACATACACGTGCACATACCCTTCCTGAAAAAATGAAGTTCATATCATTTAGAGCATCAGCAGCCCACATGTGAAGCTGCTGTTAACTCAGCCACCTGAACTTCCTGCTTGTGGATAAGTACATCTCATATTCACTGGGAACTCTCGGCAAATCAAAAAATAATAATACTATTTGGTTATTGTAAAATAAGAAACAACTAACCCGAGGAGCAAAACAGTAAATATAAGCAAAAATTATCCACTTGTCAGACTTCCTGAATATTCTTTGATGTGCTTATAGATGATATGAGAACCATGATTTTTCTAAAAAAGAGCTTAGGACAACTTAGTAAAACAGAGACATAATCTACTGCTTTGCTGGTGGTTAATATATTAGCTTCTTTTTGAATTTTTTTTTTTAACTGGGACACTTATTCTAAATATTCTAAATCCTTTCCAAGCTCGAAAAATCTGTTCCTGTTCCACTGACTTTGGGTCGTCTCTGTCTCTTATTTCCTCAGTTTGTAATTGCTTTTCAAGTTCTTTTGTGATTTTCCCAAATAAACAAGTGAACAATTTTGTTCCAGTATGTTTTGACGTAATGTTTCTGAATTGAAAACTACGCTCTCCTTAATGCTTCTTTTCTTCTCTCTCCTTATGAATGTTCCGCCTTTGGCAATTGCTTTTAAAGTGAACCTACCCCTGCTTCGTGCTCAGTGGCCACCCACCCTGTAATGACAAGACATCCTAGCCCCACTGTAGCTAGGAGTCCTGTGCAGCCTGCCAGGTACTGGACAGAAGTTGCTGCATGTCGCACTGAGAGCAGAGGTGCATCTTCCGGTCTTGAATGTCTGTCGTTTGTCTGACAAACAAGTCAGCGCCAGGAGTTTCCCAGCGAAGCGTGTGGCATCTTGCCGTCTCACCGCGGGGGACCTCCCGTAGGCCTGCGTAGGCTGGCATTCATCCACCTGCTTTCTCTCCGTCCTGGAACTCAGCCCCAACTAACCCACTCATCTGCTTGTTTTGTTTCTGTTTTACATAACCCTGGTCATCCCTAAGAAATTTCATTTTTCATCTAAAATACTAGCACTTATTAAAGGCTAACAGAAAAATAGGACGTTAACCTGAATGTTGAAAGTCTTATCATGCTTAAATACTTCTAGACATGAATACATGCTTACAAACAACCTCACCTGTTTTCTAATGGATAGACAAGGCCGTTATATTTGAGGATCCGGACAATAACAATTCATAGTGTCTGAACTTAGATGCTTTACTGTTATGTTTTAAGTTGTGGTGTTTTAAAGTGATGTCCTTAAAGCAGGTAAATATCCCCTCTATTTCACTGTTACAGGCCAAAACACAAAGGCTAAAGCAAGATTAAAACAAGTAAGATGATAGTTCAGAAAGAAAGCTGGCACTGTCGAGGTGCGGGCGGGCTCTCTCTGGGGAAGCACACCAGGTCTTCCCTGTGTTCAGTTATGTGCGACTCTTTGTGACCCCGTGGACTGTAGCCCACCAGGCTCCTCTCTCCAGGGAATCTTCCAGGCAAGAATCCTGGAGCAGGCTGCCATTTCCTTCTCCAGGGGATCTTCCCCACCCAGGGACTGGACCCACATCTCTTGCGTCTCCTGAATTGGTGTCTTTACAGCTAGAGCCACCTGGGAAGCCCAGTCCTTCTCTGGACCTCAGGAAAGATGCCAAGACTCAGGGCCCCTTACTCCCACCTCACTGTGCCCTGGAAAATTGACACCCCTCTCTTGTCTGGGACAGCTTGTAGAGCACTAGTTAATCGGAGTCAAGGCAGAGTATACTCTTCTCCTGGACCTGAGAACTGAATGTGTCTGTGGCAGAAGGTATATTGTCTTAGACCTTCCAAGATTCACAAGACCAGGTTACTGGAAGCCTTCTCTCTTGGAGGGATTCATCAGCACCAAAATGTCCTTCACCTTTCAAGTTACCAGGAATTTCAGACTTTTAGGAAACAGATGGAAACCTACAAGAGAAAATCTTAGGTTAAAAGAGGAGAATGATCTTTACAGTGAAACTATTTGTGTATAGTAAGTGAACATCAATACCCTGTGTTGTAGTTAATGCTTTTGACAGAATATTGTATTATTTCCTAACTTTAAAATGTAGGGACTTCCCTTGAAGTCCAGTGGTTAAGACTTTGCCTTCCAGTGGAGAGGGTGGAGGTTAGATCCCTGGTGAGGGAGCTAAGATCCCAGAGACCTAAGAGATATGCGATTCTGCCCATCCCCACAAAAAAGAAAAATAAACAACAGAAGCAATATTGTAACAAATTTAATGAAGACTTTTAGAATGGTCCACATTTTAAAAAAAAATTTTTTTTAATGCAAAGACCACCTGAACCACACATTTACACAATGTCTAAATAGGCTGCATGGAAAAGGAAATGGCAATCCACTCCAGTGTTCTTGCCTGGAGAATCCCAGGGACAGAAGAGCCTGGTGGGCTGCCGTCTTTGGGTTCGCACACAGCTGGACATGGCTGAAGCGACTTAGCAGCACCGGCAGCAAACAGGCTGCAGGCAAGGTCTGAGGACTCCTCCTAGCTGTATTTATTGTTGATACTAGCAATACAGCTCCTCTCTCTAAGATAAGGTATACCTAAGCCTTAATTTGTTTAATTCTGTAATTAGGAAACTCAATGTTTAGAAATAATCCAGAGCTGAAAATCTGTGTGACATTGACCATGCAAGGGTCCTCAGCCTAGCGTGTTCACTCTCTTATTAATAGCTGACCAACTGCCCATACCTGTCTTGAATCTAGATAGGGGAAAATAAGCCCCTTTTCCAGTGACACTTTGAAGAAAGTTAACAGACAGACTTAGCGGTGGGCTTCTGTTTCTCTCCCTGTGTGGGGCTGACATCTCCCCCCTTTCAGATTGCAGGCATCTGCTCACCAAAAGGCATTAGCCAAAGACCAGACAAACGAGAGCAAAGATTCTGCTGAGCAGGGAGAACCTGACTCCTCCACTCTGAGCTTAGCAGAGAAGCTGGCCTTGTTTAACAAACTGTCCCAGCCAGTTTCAAAAGCCATTTCAACACGGAACAGATTAGACATGAGACAGAGGAGGATGAATGCTCGTTATCAAACCCAGCCGGTCACGCTTGGAGAGGTGGAACAGGTGGGTGCCCTGCGATCCAGCTCCAAGGTTGCACGTATGTCCTGAAAATATGGGAGCATGCTGTCCCACGGGGGTTAATGATAACGATTAAGGGGCTCGACGTATACTCTGTGTTACCTGTCGCTACTTGGTCATAATTTCATTCTTAAGGAGGATAACCATGCCAAGGATGTTTCTCTTCTCTTGTTCACATTATGGCTGAAATTATCTGAAACTGAGTCCATCGAGGGGAGAAAAACAGAATGCACAACCTGCCTTTCACGCAGATGACTGGATTAATGAGACGCATTTGTGCAACTACATCTACAACAGAAGCGGAAAAACTGCCCCAGATGTAGGGCCTCCATCCACGTCAGTCCATCCATGGGGATTTCCCCGGGCGGTGCCTTTAAATCACCTTTTATTTTTGAACTGTGTCCTCCCAGGTGCAGAGTGGCAAGCTCATGGCTTTCACCCCCACTGTTAACACGTCTGTGTCCACCGCGGCATCGACCGTCCCCCCCATGTATGCAGGGAATCTTCGGACAAAGCCACTTCCAGATGACAGCTTTGGTGCCACTGAGCAGAAGTTTGCTTCTTCGCTAGAAAACTCCGACTCCCCAGTTAGAAGCATCCTGAAGTCCCAAGGCTGGCAGCCCTCAGTCGAGGGTGCTGGGAGCAAAGCAATGTTGAGAGAATTTGAAGAGACAGAATGCAAGGGAGACCTGACAGGGGGAGATGGCGGGGTTACAGAGTGTGGGTCCTTCGAGGAAGCTGAGCTGTCCTACCCCGTCCTCAGCAGAGGCCGGGAGGGAGACAGCCACAAAGAGCCCATCTACGCCCTTCCGAGGGAAGGAAGCCTGGAGCTCGCCCATCCTCCCATCGCCCAGCTTGGTGATGAGCTGAAGGAATTTTCCACCCCAAAAAGCATCATGCAGGCGAGCCCGGACTGGAAGGAGAGGCAGCTCTTTGAAGAGAAGGTGGACTTGGAGAATGTCACAAAGAGGAAGTTTTCGCTGAAAGGTAACTTACTACTGCTCTTTCTTCTCTGCTGGATGGGTCGCATGTTTTGGGGATTGTTTTTAACTGAATTGTGAGGGCAGTTGACAGCTGCGTGTTAAGCATTGAATGAAAGTCTGGTGTGAATGGTACCCTTCCTGGACGTTTCTTCCTCTTGAACTTGACCTGTTCAGAGGACTCATGAATATGCCTGCCGTAAAAGAACCTGAAGTGTTTTACTACATCTTCATAAGGGTTTTGGATGGCTTTGGTCATGTTAACTGAACTGCTAGCTCTTTTGGCTCCTTTTAGAAATTGGTGACCTCACAAGACTTTTCTGGTTAAGTCTCTGGCTTCCAATGTAGGGGTGACAGGTTTGATCTGTGATCGAGGAATGTGCCGTGCAGCATGACCAAAAAATAAAAATATAAAAATAAGAAAAATTAAATTGAGGATCTCAAAGGTCCCGGGCTGGGTGAGCACAGGGAATAGGGCAGGAACCCAGTTTCTGGAGTTTCAGATTCTCTTTCTAGATCCTTCTTGTGCAGACTAGCAAGCCGTGCTGCACAGGACTGTAATTCTCTCCCTGCATTTCCATAAAATGATAGCGTGTCAGCTATAAGAGTGGCTTTGGTTGGTGAGTGCTGCATGTGTGAAATGTCAAAGCGTTGTTTAGGAGGCATAGAGACATTTCTGCAGTGTCGTCCAAACCAACTTCCTGTGTCTGGCACGTAGGAGAAGACCAATTGTCACAGAGCAAGTCGCTGGGTGGGGTCATCCGCTGGGAAGTTTGGATTTCTCAGGGACCAGAGCCTGCCCCAGATTTGCATAAACCCCAGGGGATTGGGTAACCTGCCACGTGCCCATGGATTGAACTCTAAGTGCAGGATCAGCCGGGGGTGAAAGGCTTGAAGAATGTTTGCCTGGGGGAGTAAATGCTGACAGGGCTCCTTTCCTTCCCAGCGGTGGAGTTCGGGGAACCTACTTCTGAGCAGACTGGCGCAGCTGCTGGGAAACTGGCTGCTCCGTCTGCAACCTCCGTGTCCTGGAAGCCGCAGGATCCCTCTGAACAGCCTCAGGAGAAGCGGTATCAGAGCCCATGTGCGATGTTTGCTGCTGGAGAGATCAAAGCCCCAGCAGTGGAGGGCAGCCTCGACTCCCCCAGCAAAACCATGTCCATTAAAGAAAGGTAATGAGATTTCATGACCAAGAAGGAATTCTGTTGGGGTGGGATGGGCAGTTTACAGCTTGCTTTTAGACAAAGATCTGAGGAACAGGCAATGGGAGAAAATCATGAATCCAACTACACAAGGGAGTATGCTGTTCTTCCGGGAAGTTTGAAAGCTAACCATGTTCATCCTGCTGTCTGGACTGTAAAGCAGGGTGGTGCTGGTTCAAAACTCTATGAGGAAACAGAGACTTTCGCCTGCTTCTTCGGTTGCTGCTTCTGTTTTCTTTTCTTTTCTTTTTTTAATACTAAATTCTCTGACCAGCCAGGGATAGAAGCAGAGATTGTGGCTCTCTTCCTTTCAGGTTTGCATGGCTTGAAATTGAATGCACAACTGCTTGTGACTATCTTTTGATGGAAAATATGTGTGGAGGGATTGGAGATAAATTCAGATTTAGGACACAAATCCTTGGGATTTGAATCAAAGTTTTGTTTATGTTACAGAAAGTAAAATGGATGACTTCTGCAATGCATTTAGACATTTCGTATCAGGTAATAGCTGTGAAGATTGCATCTGAGGATTAAATAGCACCAAAACCTTACTTCATTCAAAAGTGATGGAGGGTTGAGAGGAGATAAAGAGGGCAGGTACAAAGAATCAGAGTTAAATATTTGGGGTTGTGTTTTCCTTGTTAGCCTCTAGCAAAAGATGTGACTGGAGGACTGGGTGAAGAAGCGGCTCAATTTCCTAGTTTGATTGGCAGAAGTATGGCTCCACCCACTTGGATCCCCACCCCACCCTCTCTTAGCACCTCCACCTTTCAGAAGTTTTCTTCCTCTGAACTGCACTGGCAAGTCTGATTTCTCTTAAGTACATTTGCAACTACTTAAGACAACGTAATAAACCACAGTGAAAACTCATTCATTTTTTTCAAGTCAAACCTTGGAATAATATTCCCAAAATGTTAGATAGATGGAGACTTTTTCAACCAGCAAATTAATGAGAATGCCAAAGCTTATTTTCTTTTACCTTTGCTTATTTAAAATTCACAGTACAGAATGCCTAGAAGACTGAGGGGGCTTGGATGTTGGGGTGAGCTGACTAGGTGTTTGGCCTATTCTGGCATGAAGTCCTCCTCCACGGAAACTCAACTCACAGGGGGCTTGGTCCAGAGTGCTCACTTTTTCTTTGTTGAAGTATAGCTGACTTACAATGTTATTGTGAGTTCAGGTATACCGCAGAGTGATTTGGTTCTTTTCCATTTTAGGTTATTATGGGATGTTGAATATAGTCCCCATGTGCTATATACAGTAGGTCCTTGTTGTTTATCTATTGACATTTTATATATGGTAGTGTATATATGTTAATCTCATACTCCTAATTTATCCGTCTCCCTGCTTTTCCATCTGGTAACCGTAAGTTTGTTTTTTATTTCTATGAGTATGTTTCTGTTTTATAAATAAGTTCATTTGTATTATTTTTTAGCTTCTACATGTAAGCAATATCATATAGTATTTGTCTTTTTCTGTCTGACATTCTTCACTTAGTATGATCATCTCTGGGTCCATCCGTGTTGCTGCAAATGCCAATATTTCACTCCATTTTATGGCTGAGTAGTATTCCACTGTATATGCACCACATCTTCCTTACCCATTCCTCTGCTGATGGACTTCCACGCTGTTTCCATGTCTTGGCTACGGTGAATAGTGCTGCTATGAACACTGGGGGGCATGGCTTTTGTAGGCTTAGTGTTTTCTCCAGTTATATGCCCAGGAGTGGGACTGCTGGATCAGTTTTTTGAGGAACTTCCATACTGTTCTCCATAGTTGCTGCACAAATTTACATTCCCATCAACAGTGTAGAGGAGGGTACCCTTTTCTCTGCACCATCCAAAGACCCAACTATTGATAACTGATTAGGTAAAAGGATGAAGTATTATTTAAGGAAATTAATGATAAATATCACTTATACACAAGTTCTGATGTTTTACACACCAGAAAACATTCTTGGGGTACAATTCCAGTAGAAAATACTAATATACTCCCTTCTTTCAAAGGCTTTGGAAAGAGATTTCCCATCTTGGGGTATATTCTGTCTGTTAGGATGTCTAATGAAGTTTTGTGTCCAACTGCTCTGCAGTCATTCTTGGCTCACTTGCCTGTGTTTAGCAAATCTTAGTTTTTGTTTTTTTCTTTTTTCTGAAAGCCGTTTTAATTCTACTGTAAAATTCTAAATTAAAAAAATGTGAGTGCTGTAAAGGTGCAGCTTCCTAACCCAGGCTTTGTGGATGTCTGAGGAGTTGGAGGGTGGCTGTAAGGTTGCTATTAGCTGCCCGGAAGGAGGATGAAAATCAGCCGTGTGCACATGGACGTTCTGGCCGGCGAGAGACAGTCCTTCCCGCAGACCCAAGGGGCTCCTGGCCACAGTCTGTCCAGAACCATGATCATAAGAATGCCTCTTAAATATTCAGCTATTCAGTTTACTTGACAAACTGCACATTTAAAAAGGAAAGAGGGACATTTGATTTAGCATCTATGTTGGTAATAGACTATGCCAAGACAAAATATATGGCCAGAGATCTTTCGCCCTTACCTCAATGGTACTTTTATTTGCACTTTGGTGAAACAGCAGAGCTACGCATTTCTTTATGATCCACACAATAGTTTTTCCTCAAGAAGTGGAGGGACATTAGTCCTTCCTCCTATTAAATAATTATGAAGCTTGACCATTTAAAATAAGAATGCTCTTCATATAATATTTATTTGGGCTTTGCTTTTCTTTGAGGTGACATATAAAGTAGACCTTTTAGACCTTATTCTAGTTCCTCTGATCACCTGCTTCACCATAGGAGAGGTTGAATTCCAGGGGCCCTGGGGCCATGTGGTGAACAGGGCCAACCCTAATAGGGGCTGGTCTTAGTCTCTCTCCCTCCGTAGGTGAGGCAGGGCTGCTGTGTGTTCAGATGAATGTTTTAGCAGCAAACATGTTCTCCCTGGAGGACAGAAATTCTAACTAGACAACAGTGCTAGGAAGAATCCATCCTCTTCCTGTACTAATTTCTCAGTTCGTGTGTTCCTGGCATCACTTGTTTCGAATTTCGCTTTCGCGGTTCAGACTTGGTGACCAGACTTTGGCCATTGCCGGTTTCCTTCATCATTTCTTCTAAACAGCTACAGCCTGAGGATGTGGTTTGGTCTTCCTTGATCTTGTGGGTCTGTCTCTTTCCCACTCAGGACTTGAGCATCGTTTGTTTCTGTTTCTTTAAAGCTGGAATATGGCCTGGCAAATTCTCTGGACTTGGAGATTTGCTTGGAATTGACTTTTTATTTTTTCTCTTAATAATTTTATTTACTTAGTTTTTACTTTGCTGAGTCTTCTTTGCACATGGGCTTTTATCTAGTTGCAGTAAGCAGGGACTACTCTCTAGTTGGGGTGCACGGACTTCTCATTGCGATGGCTTCTCTTGTTGCAAAGTATGGGCTTTAGGGCACGTGGGCTTCATTAGTTGAGGCTCATGGGCTCAGCAGTTGCAGTTCCTGGGCTCTAGAGCACAGCTCAGTAGTTGTGGTGCACAGGCTTAGCTGCTCTGTGGCATGTGGGATCTTTCTGGATCAGGGACCAAACCCGTGTCTCCTGCACTGGCAGGCAGATTCTTTACCACGGAGCCACCAGGGAAACCCAGGACTTGAGCATCTTAAGTCTTCTCTCCCAAGGACCACAGAGGTGCCTCTTGTGTTTCTCTCGTGTGACATCACAGAGTGCTGAAGATGGCCCTTCAAAGGAGCCAATATATCCCTGTTTCATAGACATAAACTAAGACTTAGAAAAGCATAGCAACTGAGAAATTAGAGGAACTCTTCCATACCTTCCTCTTTTTTATAATATATGTGTTGCTCAAAAAAACATGTCTGTAAGTTCCTTTTCTTTCTTCATCTTTCTGACGTGTAGAATGTCAAGTTTGGACCATAACTAGCCTAAAGTTGAGGATATATTTTGCTTTCCCCATCAAATTGATTGCATCACTGTTTCATAACAGCCTACGTGGTTTGGGTTTCAGTTCAGTCACTCAGTCGTGTCCAACTCTTTGTGACCCCATGAACCGCAGCACACCAAGCCTCCCTGTCCATCACCAACTGCCAGAGTTCACCCAAACCCATGTCCATTGAGTCGGTGATGCCATCCAACCATCTCATCCTCTATCGTCCCCTTCTCCTCCTGCCCTCAATCTTTCCCAGCATCAAGGTCTTTTCAAACGAGTCAGCTCTTCACATCAGGTGGCAAAAATATTGGGTTTAAGTTGTCCCTAATGGGGGACTTCTTTGAAAACCATAGTAAATCAGATACATTTTGTGTTGCTTAAGGATAAAATCTTTGATACCTCTTTAAAAGCAGATTAGGCTTTTAGAAATCTTATTTCCACAGTTACTGAAACAACTGCATCTGTGCTTTCACTTTGGGGCAGAGAAGATGACTAAAAACGGCAAAAGATCCAACCTTCCATTGGGATGTCGATGGCGCTTAAGGATGTATTGAACTCCCAGGAATGTTGAAGAGGCCACCTGTGCCTCTGGTGAGCCTGCGACTCCTGCCTTCTAAGGCCCTGGCGGGGGTCCCCTGTGTTCCCTGTGAGTCCCACCATCCTCCCAGCCAGACTGGAGGTTGTTACTTTGCAGCCTCGAGAGTTCAGCCACTAGACGGCCCCAGGTTCATGTAAGAGCTTGGGGCAGGCATGCCTTTTTTCCTTTGCTGCCTCCTTTTCTGATCTTTGATTTGCTCTCATTGAAAAGACCAATGAGTTCACTCCTCCAGCCTATAAATCAGCCACGACCCAAGATGTGGTCTAAGGACTAGTCCATGCTCTTCTCAGCCACGTCTGTGTGGTACCTGTGATTCTCTGAAATGAGGGGACATTTTTAAAGGAGGAAGAAAAAACTGTACAGCAGCTTAGAGGCAAACGATCTGCTCGGCCCACACTTGACTCAATGCTGACTGCTGTGAACCTGCAGAACCTGTTCCAGTCAAGTCAGGCTCTCAGACTAGTGCTGCTGAAATGTCCTGCCTTGGGCCAGTGTATTGCCTGCTGAGAACACACGGGCTATGGCTGGAGGGAGAGCCACTTCCCCAGTGGCCAGGCAGATACCCAGTGGTGGTCCTGGGTGCAATCTTGGAGTAAATAACTAGGGAGTACTCACTGGTAGTAGTGAACTAAGCAGTAGTAAACTAAGCAGATGCCCAGTTCTCAACTTCCCAGCCCTGCAAATAGCACTTGGACTTGGCGGATGCTGAAAGCACTGACAGTTGTTTGAATTGCATAGATAGGCAGTCAGTAATTAATGGCCTGCAATTCCTCCCAATTCTGACGCTGTCTACGCAGAGATAGGATCAGACCAGAGGGTAAGGGCTTGGGTCCTGCAACACAGTCCCTCCGCCCTTCTTCAGACACCTGTTGTAAGTCCAGGCCCTTATCTATGCTCCCAGCCCATTACCCAGATATATACTAGAGGGTCCAACATCATTCTCCTTGGATTCAGTCACTTGCTAGAGGGGCTCACAGAACTCAGAGAAGTATTCTAATTTACTAGACCTCAAGTTTTTATAGGAGAATGTAGGACTTCCCTGGTGGTACCACGGATAAGAATCTGCCTGCCAATGCAGGGGACATGATCCTTGATTCAGGAAGATCCCACGTGCTATGAAGCAACTAAGCCCGTGCACCACGACGACTAAGCCTGAGCTCTACAGCCCACGAGCCCCAACTCCTGAGCCCACGTGCTGCAGCTGTTGAGCCCGCGTGCCTGGAGCCTGGGCTCTGCAACAGGAGAGGCCCATGCACTGCAAGGAGAGAGGAGACCGCGCTCACTGCAACCAGAGAAAGGCCCCGAGCAGCAGCAAAGACCCAGCACAGCTAAAAATAAACAGCTTTGTAAAAAGCAATCAAGGAACAGCCAGCTAGATGGACGGACAGTGCAAGGCGTGAGGAGGGGTGTGGAGTTTCTTGCTTTCCCTGGGTGTGCTACCCTCCCCACACCTCCATGTGCCCACCAGACCAGGAACTCTTGGAACCTTATTCTTTTGGCCTTTTTGTGGAGGCTTTATCACACAGACGTGACTGAGTTGAGTCGCCACTGGCCGGTGACTTGATTACTCTCCAGCCCTTTTCTCCTTTCTGGAGGCCAGGGGCTGGGACCAAAAGTCCTAACCGTCTAATCACATGTTTGGTTCTCCCAGCAGCACATCCCCACACACATGCTTCTAGAGATCATCTCATTCACATGAGTTGACACGTTTATCACTCTCATCATTTAAGAAATGCCAAGTTGTGGAAGCTCTGTGCCTGCAAAGAGGACAATAACCACGTGTATATTATAAATCACAATATCAAAGATAAGTGATAATTTCGCAGAGTAGACATTTGGGTCTTATCTGCAGTCACATAGAGAGAAAGGAAGGGAAGGAAGAAGAGGAAGAGGTTGGATGAGGGGAAAGGTCCAGAGTTTAAAGCTCTTGAGCCTGGCTTACCTTCCTTATTTGACTGAACAAATAGACAGGTATACAATATGGTTATACATGAATTTGTAGATGTACAGGGGTTCATATTTACTGTAAAACTTGTTTTCTTATTTGCTTAACTGAACTTTTATTGTACAGTGTGATATACCTCTCCTTCAATTAAAAAAAATTTATTGGAGTATAGTTGCATTATGCCAGGAAAGATTGAGGGCAGGAGGAGACGGGGGCAACAGATGGTTGGATGGCATCACTGACTCAATGGACATGAATTTAAGCAGACTCTGGGAGACAGTGAAGGACAGGGAGGCCTGGTGTGCTGCAGCCCATGGGGTCACAGAGAATCAGACATGACTTAGCCTAAAACAACACAGTTGCTTTCTGATGTTGTGTTAGGTTTGCTATACAACAAAGTGAATCAGCTATACATATGCCCATATCCCCTCTTATTGGATTTCCTTCCCATTTAGGTCCCCACAGAGCATTTAGTAGAGCTCCTTGCGCTCTGCAGTTGGTTCCCATTAGTTATGTCTCTTATACATAATATCAATAGTATAGACATGTCAACTCCAATCTCCCAGTTCACCCCACAGTCCTGTTCCCCCTTGGTATCCATACATTGGTTCTCTACATCTGCCTCTATTTCTGCTCTGTAAATAAGGTCATCTATACCAATTTTTTCAGATTCCACATGTACATGTTAATATGCAATATTTTTCTCATTCGAATTTACTTGACTCTGTGTGACAGACTCTTCCATTCCTTTTAACGGCTGAGTTATATTCCATTGTATATATGCACCACATCTTCTTTATCCATTCCTCTGTGGATGGACATCTAGGTTATCTCCATGAGGACTGTGATATAAGAGATCATCTCATTCACATGAGTTGACACGTTTATCACTCTCATCATTTAAGAAATGCCAAGTTGTGGAAGCTCTGTGCCTGCAAAGAGGACAATAACCACGTGTATATTATAAGTCACAATATCAAAGATAAGTGATAATTTCGCAGAGTAGACATTTGGGTCTTATCTGCAGTCACATAGAGAGAAAGGAAGGGAAGGAAGAAGAGGAAGAGGTTGGATGAGGGGAAAGGTCCAGAGTTTAAAGCTCTTGAGCCTGGCTTACCTTCCTTATTTGACTGAACAAATAGACAGGTATACAGTATGGTTATACATGAATTTGTAGATGTACAGGGGTTCATATTTACTGTAAAACTTGTTTTCTTATTTGCTTAACTGAACTTTTATTGTACAGTGTGATATACCTCTCCTTCAATTAAAAAAAATTTATTGGAGTATAGTTGCATTATGCCAGGAAAGATTGAGGGCAGGAGGAGACGGGGGCAACAGATGGTTGGATGGCATCACTGACTCAATGGACATGAATTTAAGCAGACTCTGGGAGACAGTGAAGGACAGGGAGGCCTGGTGTGCTGCAGCCCATGGGGTCACAGAGAATCAGACATGACTTAGCCTAAAACAACACAGTTGCTTTCTGATGTTGTGTTAGGTTTGCTATACAACAAAGTGAATCAGCTATACATATGCCCATATCCCCTCTTATTGGATTTCCTTCCCATTTAGGTCCCCACAGAGCATTTAGTAGAGCTCCTTGCGCTCTGCAGTTGGTTCCCATTAGTTATGTCTCTTATACATAATATCAATAGTATAGACATGTCAACTCCAATCTCCCAGTTCACCCCACAGTCCTGTTCCCCCTTGGTATCCATACATTGGTTCTCTACATCTGCCTCTATTTCTGCTCTGTAAATAAGGTCATCTATACCAATTTTTTCAGATTCCACATGTACATGTTAATATGCGTATTTTTCTCATTCGAATTTACTTGACTCTGTGTGACAGACTCTTCCATTCCTTTTAACGGCTGAGTTATATTCCATTGTATATATGCACCACATCTTCTTTATCCATTCCTCTGTGGATGGACATCTAGGTTATCTCCATGAGGACTGTGATATGTTTCATCCCATCTCCAATTCCATTATTTAATGGAGTTAGGGCGCTTGGTCGAAGAGCCCTTAGAGACCATCTAGTTCAGTCTCCATTGTGACCAGGAAGGAAGGGACTTGCCAGGCCTTAACAGCCAAAATAGGGCTTATATGCTGCTTAAAAATACACTCTTCATGGACATATATTAATGAAATGTTTAAAAGACCCAGCCCAGCAGACCCAGCTGCAAGGGAAAGAGTCCAGTCATTTTTCCCTCCAGTCTTTAAATTGTTTGAGCATGAACTCAAATGAGTTTAATGATCACCACTTTTGTGCTTTTCATCTTTCCTGTGTTTGTCCAACTTAAATGTCCAAGACTGAAGCAGCCTTGTGTTCATGAGAATAACCTTTCACAAATTTTCACATCCAAGAAGCTTTTTATCAAGTGACACCATAGTTGACCTAAAGTAGATTAGTAGAGTTAATTAGATTCTTTTTTTGTATATAGCTATCTCCTGAGGAAAAAGTTGGAGTGATCATTTTAAAAATGGGTTTCTAGAGAAGTTTCTGTATTAAGAAGGCAGATTGGAAAGACCAAGTTCATTTGGAAGAAAATAGCATGACTTAGAAGTCAAGAACAGAAACATTCTTAAACATCAGCTTTTACCTATAATTATAAACATATGATATCCAGAGATTGTCTATATTCTGTTGCTTTAAATTCTTAAACTCATTTCTGCTATATTTTCTGCAAATAAGTACCATCCACCTTTGGCATTACCTGTTAATTTCTCATGTGACCAGAAGGGGTCACCAAAAGACATTTTTCTCTGGAGACATTTATTTTTATTTTGACTTTGTGTCCTCAGCCCCAAAGCAGGGCAAAAACAGAGATATCCTTTGGTAAAATGATGTTCCGTCTTTTATCTGGGAAGTCAGGCTTCAGATTTGTTTTTCCATCAAACTTTCCAACCTTTGGGACCATCTTAGAAAATATAATACTCTACATAGTATAATTATATTAGTTTTCCAGACATACTTTCTTCCAAATAAATGCCATTCAGAAAGATTCGAATTAGGCAGCTATGGGCATTTCTTACTTATGGCTAGCTTCCTTAAATTATGGTTGTTTTCCAAGGAAGGGTTGGTGCTGAACTAGTTGGTTGGCATGTCTTCTTAGATTGGCACTGTTGAAGAAGAGTGGTGAGGAAGACTGGAGAAACAGACTCAACAGAAAGCAGGAATACGGCAAAGCCTCCATCACCAGCAGCCTGCACGTCCAAGAAACGGAGCAGTCACTCAAGAAGAAGGTAACGTCGTCTGTGCTCAGAAAAAGCATTCTAACTAACATCACGCTTGAGTGTGCATCCGCCAGGCAAGCATGCATAGCTCAACTAGTTACTACCCTGGCGCGCCAGCTCTCTCTTGCCACTAGGGTCCACCCCTAGAGTCTGCCCACAGCAGCTTCAATTAATCACCAGCTGAAGTCTTGAGATGCTCTAGAGCTGGCAACAGTGCCACATGCCTAATGCATCAGCAGGCAGGTTCCTATATTTGGAAGTGTGCACTTTTATCTGTTTCAAATCTTCTAAAGTGAAGTCTGATTTTACAGTGTTATTAAACCCTTTTATATCTATATATCTATATCTGTAGAGGCGTACTGCAGTCCATGGGGTTGCAGAGTCCGACACAACTGAGCAACTGAACTGAACCAAGCTGATATCTATATATGTAGCTATAGATGTAGATGTGTGTGTATATATTTTGATCACACTATGTAGTAGGCAGGATATTAATTCTCTGACAACCAGGGATTGAACCTGTGTCCCCTGCAGTGGAAGCATGGAACCCTTAACACTGGACTGCCAGGAAGTCACCTTCTTAAAGCCTTTAGAATGAAAACCTCATTGACTGCTAACGTTTACTAGTTGCATATAGAATATGGGTTTGAATGTCCTAGGCCTAGATTTAAAACATGCATATACAAGAGGACACAACCGTGGTTGGTGAGGACATGTCACAGAAGTCATGTCCACGATGATCAGGTAAGCTTTTATTGAGCAAGTCTAGCAAAGTATGTTACAAGTTTTAAGAAAATTCAGTAACACACTGCTGTCGATCTGGGCAAGCATTTCATATGCAAATGTACCAATGAGTTGTTAAATGACTAGTCATAATGACCAGCTT
This sequence comes from Madoqua kirkii, assembly GCA_006408675.1. Taxonomy (NCBI): domain Eukaryota; kingdom Metazoa; phylum Chordata; class Mammalia; order Artiodactyla; family Bovidae; genus Madoqua; species Madoqua kirkii. Next base: position 14,823 of record SJYC01084613.1, on the reverse strand, counting down.
TTGACCAGTCAGTGCGCACTTTCAAAGTGAACAGTGATTGCCTGCTGCCTGGCCCTGTGATGGCAAATGCACCTGCTGGCTGGGGGCAGTGTGGGCACTGTGCTACACCACTGGCCAACTGCTAGGATCACGGGTCTTCAAACAAAAAGGAAAAATGCTTCCAACCAGATGATCACCTAGACCCCTTCCAGCTCTAAAACAATGTAATAAGCCTCCGTGGAAGAGAGAAGTGATGAACATGACCTTGATGCTCTCAGAAATGTACATAAGAAGGAGGTGTGTCCATGGGGCCATGCAGACAGAGTTCTGACACTATTTCCTACGGCTCTTCTGTGTTTTCCTAGGTTAAATTGGAACTGCAATTTGAATTCTCTCTTTTGAGTCAGACGTGACTTCAAAGATAATCACTAAAGACAGTTAACACTCAGCCATTTGCAAGTCTCTCAAATATGACTGGATGTTAAAGAGCCTACATAGGAAATCTGTATTTCCAGAAAGAGATCCAGAAGTGTAGGAAAACTAGGTCCCTCCAATGATTGACTGCCATTGCCCACAAACTTTATGTAAAAGTTTGATTTGAAAGTATTGGTTCCAAGGTAACTTTAGTTCATAACTCTTGGTCATGTTGAAGATGCAAAAAAATGTCCCCAAGCAGGTCCCCCATGGCATGATAAAAAGGATGGCTACAAAGTACAAAGCCAGGTAGATTTCTTACAAATACTACTTATAGAATCAATTTCAACACTTTGCCCCCTTAGGGGACAGATTGGCAGAAGCTGGGTAGACCAGAAGGCTCAGAATAGTAGATGTGATCAGAACAGCCTTAACATTAGACTGAGACTTTCAGGAGCCAAGAGATGGGAGAAGATGACTGCAGTGCCCGTGGGGTGGTAAACCCTGCCCACAGCAGCCGAGGCTTGAGTGGGAAGTGCTGTCCTGGGCTCAGGGGTTCTGCACCAGCAGTGAACTCATCATCTCTCTCCTACTCCTAACCTAGGTCACTTTGGCCCAAGACAATAAGCTCGTTGAAGTTAAAATAAGCCCATCTATTTTGGGCTTCTATAGCCGGCATTGGGAAATCGTGGGTTCTCTTGAGGTCATGTGGTTTTCCCATGGCCTCTGAAGTGCCCTCGGTTTCGTGTCTTCCCAAGGGTGGGCTGTGTATTTCAGCCACACCTTAGCCATGCTCAGATGTGGTAGAAGAGCTGCTTTGAACCTGATCTGCCCTAAGATAGTCCCGGGGGCAGCTGGAAGGCAGGGAGGAAATTTGAGACATGGCCAGGGTTTGTTGGGTATCTGAATGCTTCTCTGCAGAAGGAAGGACATGCTCCATGTAGTTAGGATCTTGCTGCCTGGGCTGGAGCCAGACTTGCTAGGGACACAAGCTTTGGAACCTTCCATCTTTTCCTCCAAGGGAAAAGGGACTGGATTTACTGTCAGGTCGTCACTTCCTGCAGTTTCTGGCTTCATTGAAGGCACATATTCGTGGTTACCAAACGTTTTACAGCTTGGCCTCCTCAAGCTTGTATTGTGTATGCTAAGCAGGGTCCCACGGGTTATAGCCTGTGGAAAAGCAAAGGAGGCGGGAAAGGGAGATGGGCCTTTATATAAATCACTTCCTCTGTGAAAATCTGCTCCATCCAATAAAAATATAATGTGAACCCATGAGTAATTAGAGATTGTTGTGTAACCATATTTAAAAAGATGTGAAGGATGCCTTGAAAATCTTAAATTGTTTTTCTTTCTATTGAAGGGTTTGTCCCAAAACAAAACAAATTTTGGTGCTCTAACTGGCATCTCATTTAGGGTCCTGTAAGGTTAAAAAAAATGTATTCTTTTGGCCCGTAAATCAATTTGGGGAATAAGTTAGTGTTTTCCTTTCCCTACAAAAAGATCAATTGTGTCTCAAGAGACGATGTAACTTAACATCACTGCCTTACTTTCCAAACTTATTCCCCTAAAATTAGGATGGATGGTTTGTAACTTACGAGTGCTATTTACCTTGCTGCCACTGTCATTTCCTACAACAAATAGCTTGGGTTTTTTCTCTTGCTGTCCCTTTTTCCTTCCTTTTGTGCTTGGTTTAGTCTAGGACAATGCTTACCTGACTTATACATCTTTGCTTTTGTAGCAAATAGAATTAGTTCTAAAGATGGTAAAGACCATAGTTTGTAGGTTTGGCTGGGCTCACAGCACCAAGAACATGATCCTTTCAGAGCCACTCATCCCATCCCAAGAGGGAGAGAAATAAAACAAAGTTTGAAAGAAAAGCGATTTGGCAGAAGTCTCTTTGTTTCACCTAAATTGCAGTTATGTATTTTCCCCAAATGATTATTTAAAATTCCAACCCCATTTTGGCCTGACTTTGATATTTAGACAGAGACAGTGACTCCCAGGCCCTTTGGTCAAGATAACCATCCAAAGTTGTAGGTGTTTTCCAGGAAGTCAGAACCTTTTATAGAGTTTGTGGTTACAACCCCCTATCTGTGTCTGAGCCACAGGTTAGGATTTGATACCTGGCTGTGCTTCCATCCAAGTGTCCAGTCAGTGAGTCAAACTAAGCTCTGTGCTGTCCTCAGAACAAGTCCTTGAAAATTCTAGGCAGGTCAGTCTGCCACATTCGTGTTCTGATTGCCTGTGCCGTTGAAATTCCAAATTACGATTCAAGAGCATGTGGTCAGTTGAAGGACAAAGAGTAGGAGGGTGAAGAGGGCAGTTGGTCTGACCCGCAAGTTACAGATAATCACCCTCTGATGGGGGATGAGCTCACTGGTTTGTGCCACCCGACTGTGTGGGCTGTGCATGCTCCTGCTGGAACCCAGCACAGAGTTCTGGAAAATGCTTGTGACACCGAAACCTGACCCTACTCTTCCAACACTCTGCAACGTCTCCTGTTTGTTTTAACCTGTAGGAAGAAGGAGGATTTGCAGATGATAATGACATTTCTAACCTGCTTTGGGTAAGCCTGACTCTAACACAGGTCTCCTCACCACGTGTAGCTCTCGTCCTAGACAGTTCCCCTGGGTACCTTCTCTGCTTGGTTTTCTTAGCCCGAGGGGAGATGTCACCTCAATCCAGTATGGAAAGCTATCCTGTTTCCTGCCCTTTCTTTACATTTTATTTTTAATTGGAGGATAATTGCTTTACAGTATTGGGTTGGTTTCTGCCATACAATGACAGGAATCATGTATACGTAAGTCCCCTCCCTCCGGAGCCTCCCTCTCACCCACCTCCCCATCCCGCCCCTCTCGGTCATCACAGAGCACTGGGTTGAGCTCCCTGTGTTATACAGCAGCTTCCCATTAGCTATCTCACGCTGGTCAGAATGGCCACCATCAAAAAAATCCTGAAATTTTGTTTCAATCATGGAGAAAACCTGAAAGGCTTCAAAGAAGATAGTTTATAGTCAGTGTTAAAATGGTCAACGAAAGTCAGAGATCCCCTGTCTGAATATCTTCTGTAAATTGCAGTCATCTTGCCAATAACTCAGGTACTGCACAGAATTGATTTGGTTATATTTACTGGGCTTGTATGGGAATTTCTGTTAGCATCCTAAAATAAAACAAGTAGGAAGGACTCTCTTGGAAAGAGAATTGAAATTGCAATGAGTAAATTAACTTTCTATGAGAAAAAGCCTTGTTTTTGTCCTTCCCCTCCTCCACCCCGCTCTGATAAATCGTCTTTTCTCATCTCTAATCCTCTTGCTTTGCTCTATAGGAACCTGTATACGCTTCTACTTATTCTCCTGCTCTACCTGCTGCCCATAAATACCTGTCTTTTGTATCTATTAATCAGGTGAGGAAAAGCCTAAATGTATTAGCCTCATTGCAATTTCTGAGTGGCAGGGAGAAACTTATTTCATTTGGGAAAGTAATTCCTTTGCTGCATTTCTGTGTGTGTGTGTAAATGTAATTACTTCATGTATTTCGGGTCAGTCACCCGGAGGGCACAGCAGCCCACTCCAGTCTTGCCTGGAGAATCCCATGGACAGAGGAGCCTGGTGGGCTACAGTCCATGGGTCGCAGAGGCAGACGTGACTGAGCACACTCATGTCACAACCTCGGCTCAGACCTCTAGGGAGTCTTATTGTATTAATCCATCTCATAGTCACGAAACTGGTTGAAGAGGAACGTTTCCCCTTTAATCTATGTTGTGGGTTTTTTACTTTTTAACTTTTCATTTTGTATTTTACAGCTGATTAACAATGTTGTGATTGTTTCAGGTGCATAACAGAGTGACTCACCCATACATATATATGTATCCATTCTCCCTCAAACTCCTCTCCCATTCAAACTACCACATAATCCCGTAAGTTGTTAATATTCTAAACTGAGTCAAGCCCAGGGTATTCTTGGCTCCAGTTCAGGAAACAGATTATCTGCTTACCTTGATCAAGTAGGAGGAGGTGGCGGAAGTACTCGGGGGCGTGGAAGAGACAAGGTGGAAGCGTGGTCCTGATGCAAGGTGGCTGCTATGGCGCTGTTGGCATGGAAACCACAGTCCTGCTTCCCCACCTTCCACCTTGCTGCACCCTGTCTGAGCTCTACCAGAAGGGAGTCCTAGCCTGGGCTGAGGAATTCTGTTAGTGCCTAATATGCAATGTTTAAAGCTAGAAATACAAACTGGTTTTCATTCCCCTTGGAATGTCCCTGGGGTCAAAATTGTTAGTAAAAATGGCAGCATCCCCTTGGCCACGATGAGCCCCAGGTGCTAGTCGTCCTTCGTCTGTGGGACCTGGCTGGTCATGCCCATCTTAGGGCCTCTGTCTCATCAGCTCAGGGACCATGCTCGGTCAGGTGGCCTCTCAGGTTGTGACTGACCTATCCCTTTAGGACTAGTGGTGACAAACTGGTCATTGAGGGAGAGGCACAGGGTTTCAGCCAGAGGGAGAATCTGGAGGGTCCTCCCGCTTCATTTGGCATTTTCATAATGGAAACACCCCATTTCTTCTCCTGAAAGAGGCTTTTCTTGCTCTTGCCTTAATCCTTTCCTCTGAAGTTAGCAGTAAAGGTCTGTAGCAACCTAGCCCTGCATAACCAGCTGGTGTCCACTTCAAAAACGAGGACAAACTCTGGAGCAAACCTGCTGTCCCGTCACTAAGGGGGGAAATAAGTCGATGTTAAACTTTTTTTTTTCATATTTATTTGTTTATTTGGCTGTCTCAGGTCTTAGTCGCATCATGCAGGATCTTTCGTTGAGGTCCACGGACTCTCATTGTGGTGCACGGACTTCATTGCTCTGCACACAGATTCTTTTGTGACTTGCGGACTTAGTTACTCCCTGGCTTGTGGGATCTTAGTTCCCCAGCTAGAGATCAAACCCACATCCCTACATTGCAAGGCAAGTTCTTAACCACTAGACCACCAGGGAAGTGATGTCAATGTTAAACTTTAAAAGAAAAGATGTATTATTAAAGTCTTTCATTTTTACATTCTTTTGTATTTTTTTAACATTCCTTCCCATGATGGTTCATCACAAGGCATTGAATATAGTTCCCTGTGCTAGACAGTAGATGCGTGTTGTTTATCTGTCCTATATATACTAGTTTATATCTGCTAATCCCACACTCCCGGTCCTTCCCTCCACCACCCTTATTGAAGTCTTTAAATATAAACTATGTACACGTACATCATGAGCTTGGTGGTGGCTCAGCATACAAGAATCTGCCTGCAGCGCAGGAGCCTCGGGTTTGATCCCTGAGTGGGGAAGATCCCCTGGAGGAGGGCATGGCGACCCACTCCAGTATTCTTGCCTGGGGTTGCAAAGAGTCGGACACTTTCACTTTCATTCTTATCTAGAGAATCCCCTTGACAGAAGAGCCTGGCAACCTACAGTCCATAGAGTCACAAAGAGTTGGACACGACTGAAGTGACTTGGAATGCACACTCACGTACTTATATAATACACATGTTATATGTATATGTATACTTTTTTTATAGACTTTTTTTTTTTTAAGTAGTTTGAGGTTCACAGCAAAATTAAGAAGAAAGTATAGAGATTTCCCTCATACCTCCTTCTTCCCCCTACCCCACCCACAGCCTCCCTCACTATCAACATCCTCCACTAGATGGCATATTTGTATCGGTTGACAAGCTGTTATCCCTCAGTGTCCATAGTTGGGTTCACTCTTGGTACAGTACCTGCTAAGATTTTGACAAGTGTGTAATGACACATATCCATCATTATGGTATTGTACAGTCCTTCCACTGCCCTAGAACCCCTCTGTGCGCTGCCTGCTCATCCCTCCCTCTTCTCCTTCCTTCCCAGGAAACTTATCTCTTTTCTATAGTTTCTGTCCTTTCCAGTATGTCCGATAGATGGAATCATACAAGGTGTAACCTTTTCAGATTGACTTCTTGCATTCAGTTCAGTTTAGTAGCTCAGTCGTGTGCTACTCTTTGCGACCCCATGAATTGCAGTACGCCAGGCCTCCCTGTCCATCACCAACTCCCGGAGTTCACTCAAACTCACATCCATCGAGCCAGTGATACCATCCAGTCATCTCATCCTCAGTCATCCCCTTCTCCTCCTGCCCCCAGTCCCTCCCAGCATCAGAGTCTTTTTCCAATGAGTCAGCTCTTCACATGAGGTGGCCAAAGTATTGGAGTTTCAGCTTTAGCATCATTCCTTCCAGACAACACCCGGGACTGATCTCCTTCAGAATGGACTAGTTGGATCTCCTTACAGTCCAAGGGACTCTCAAGAGTCTTCTCCAACACCACAGTTCAAAAGCATCAGTTCTTCAGCGCTCAGCTTTCTTCACAGTCCAACTCTCACATCCATACATGACTACTGGAAAAACCATAGCCTTGACTAAACAGACCTTTTCTAGCAAAGTAATGTCTCTGGTTTTGAATATGCTATCTAGGTTGGTCATAACTTTCCTTCCAAGGAGTAAGCGTCTTTTAATTTCATGGCTGCAATCACCATCTGCAGTGATTTTGGAGCCCCCCGAAAATAAAGTCTGACACTGTTTCCACTGTTTCCCCATCTATTTCCCATGAAGTGATGGGACCAGATGCCATGATCTTCAATGGCTGCAATCACCATCTGCAGTGATTTTGGAGCCCCCCGAAAATAAAGTCTGACACTGTTTCCACTGTTTCCCCATCTATTTCCCATGAAGTGATGGGACCAGATACCGTGATCTTAGTTTTCTGAATGTTGAGCTTTAAGCCAGTTTTTTCACTCTCCTCTTGCATTCAGCAATATGCATTTAAGGTTCCCCTATGTATTTTCATGCCTTGATGGCTCATTTCTTTTTACCGCTAAATAATAGTCCTTGTCTGGCTGGACCAGTTTATTTATCCATTTGCTTACTGAAGGTCATCTTGGTTGCTTCAAGCTTTTGGCAGTTATGAGTAAAGCTGTTATAAACATCCTTTGGAGGTTTTTGCATGGACATAATTTTTCAGCTTGTTTGGATATCAAAGAGCATGATTGCTGAATTATATGGTAAGAGTGAGCTTGGTTTTATAAGGAACTACCAAACTACCTTTGAAAGTGGCTGGACCATTTTGCATTCCTACCAGCAACGAATAAGTGTTCCTGTTGCTCCATATCTTCGCCAGCATTTGGTGGCTTCAGTTGTTTGAATTTTGTCCATTCTGAGTTGTGTAGAAGCGTCTTGATATATTTTCTTCCTCCGCTTGCCTCAGGGCTATAACAAAGTAAGATTCCCCTTTGTTCCCTTCCTTTTATCTTGTTGTTGTTCTCTAGTTGCTGAATCATGTCCAGTTCTTTGCAACTGCACGGACTGTAATCTGCCAGCCTCTTCTGTCCATGGGATTCTCCCAGAAAGAATACTGGAATGGCTTGCCATTTCCTTCTCCAGGGGATCTTCCCAACCCAGGGATTGAACCTACATCTCCTGCTTGGCAGGCAGATTCTTTACCACTGAGCCCCCTGAGAAGCCCTCCTTTCCTCTTGGTTGCTGGTAAATGATGACAAGACCAAATCATGGTCACTCTGAAATCCAAACCTAGTTGAAATCTTTCTCCATGTTTTGTCCAGGCCGCTTGAGGCTCTGGGCCCTGGTGATAGATAGTAACCACTTAAGGAGGTGGCCAAGCTCAATCTCCTTTACCATGCACAGGGTTTGAAAGGTGACAGCGTTTCTGAACCTGAGCATGCTGATTTGTTGCCGCATTTCGTTTCTTTCACCTAACACATGCTTTTACGGCTTCTTGCTGTGATGTAGTTTCACTCAAGGTGCGTAAAATAAAAATTTTAAAGCCAGATCACAATAGTTTCTATCTACAAAGCTCTCTGCTTGTAGAAGAATCTTACCTTTCAGTTCAGTTCAGCTCAGTCGTGTCCAACTCTTTGCGACCCCATGAATTGCAGCACGCCAGGCCTCCCCGTCCATCACCAACTCCAGGTGTTCACTCAGACTCACCTCCATTGAGTCAGTGATGCCATCCAGCCATCTCATCTTCTGTCGTCCCCTTCTCCTCCTGCCCCCAATCCCTCCCAGCATCAGAGTCTTTTCCAATGAGTCAACTCTTCTCATGAGGTGGCCAAAGTACTGGAGTTTCAGCTTCAGCATCATTCTCTCCAAAGAAATCCAAGGGCTGATCTCCTTCAGAATGGACTGGTTGGATCTTCTTGCCGTCCAAGGGACTCTCAAGAGTCTTCTCCAAAACCACAGTTCAAACGCATCAGTGCTTTGGAGCTCAGCCTTCTTCACAGTCCAACTCTCACATCCATATATGACCACAGGAAAAACCATAGCCTTGACTAGATGGACCTTAGCCTTGGAGCTATGCTAATCCTAGTCACACATTAGTTCTCTCTCTTGTGTATCACTTCCTATGTCAGAAACACTTAATGAAATGTGGTTTCTGAGGTGTATGGAGACAAACCCATAAGTAACAACATGGTAAGAAAACGTTCTTCTCTAATAACCCTTTGTACAGTTTCCTAAAGTCTCTGTTCATCCCGAGGACGCAGCTTTCTTCCCAGCTGTCTCACTGCATTCCCTCCCTCTCTCTCTTCCCCTGCCTGTCCTCTTTCTGTACCATGTTCATGAGATCTGTATTTGAAAGAGGAAAGGCTAGGGAGGGCTTCTATTCCTCTTCTGCCCCAGCTCCCTCCCTCTTCCAGCAAATCCTAAATCTCGTCAGTTAGACCTAGAAAAACCTGAAAAATGACACAGTGCTTACTCTGCTGTGAATTATGCCCTTCTCTAAATGAGGGAAGAAAAAACTTTGAAGGGAAAGCAAGATAAGAGAATCATGATGCCTTAAGCGAAAAAAAAAAAAAAAAGTACACGGACAAAGAGGTCCATATGTTACCTGTTTACACATTTTGAGTTCTAAAATATAATAGCAACTTGTGATACATTTTATTCATTTCTACAGTGAATAAATCATATGCATATACCTCATTATATATATATGATATATATACACACATTATGATGTATATAAGATATATATATGATATATAAAGTATATATGTCATATATACATACATATGTGTGGGTGTGTGTATATACTTGTTGTTACATTATAGAGCCATTTAAGGTGAGATAAGGGGAATTAGGATTTTGAGCAACCCAACTAAGGGGCAAAGTTAAGGCTAAAAATTTTATGTTTAGTAATATCATCTAGAAGCACACGAAAAGCATGCTCCCTAATATAGATTTAGCAAACTTCTGGACACTTTAAATCCTGGAATATCTGTGTATCCCAGGGCCCACATCCATCACCTTCTCCCAGGAGCTGCAGGAGAATCTGAAATGGAATTGCTGATTTGGGGACACTGTTTTTCTGAGTCATTAAGCACCCCTCCTACCACACCCAGGACTTGGGAAATTCTACTGAGTTTACCATATAAATCATAAAGTCTAGGTGTTTGGAGAAGAAAACTCTCTTGGCATTTTATATATTTTTAAAAATATTTTAAGGCAGGTGTCATATTGATTTGATTAAAATTCACTCCTGAAACTTCATGTTTTAAGAAAACTTATCCTCTTTTTCAAATTTTGTTGAGGTTTTCCTAGTAAGTCCATCTCAGTTTATGAGGGCATGTGATTCAGAGAATTACTTGGAACCAGGGTCATCTTACCAATCATGAATAGGAAAGTTAAGGGAAAGGGTTTTTGTTTGATAATTTTTTTATTTTGATAAACTTTAAGACCTACAGAAATGTTGTCATAATAGCCAGATACTCTCATATATCCGTGAACAGACCCACCAGGTGTTGGCATTTGTTCCCTCCCCACCCCCTCTCATCCCCCATCCCTGCTGCCAGCATCCCCCTTCACCCTTTCTCCTGGGTTGAATGATTGATTGATTGATTGGGCTGTTGTAGCAATACCGTAAACTGGGTAACTTATAAAGAGAGAAATTTATTTCTCTCAGTTCTAGAGGGTAAGAAGTCCAAGATCAGGGTGCTGGCAGAGTCAGTGTCTGGTGAGGGCCCCCCTCCCAGTTCTTAGACGCCCGTCTGTGCCCTCATGCAGCTGAAGGGGTGAGGGAGCTCTCTGGGGCCTCTTTTATCAGGGCACTAATGCCATTCTTGAGGGCTCTAGCCTCATGACCTAATCACCTCCCAAACCCCACCTCCTAAAGTATCGCATTAGGGAGTAGGCTTCACTATGTGAACTGGTGGGGAGCAGGCGGACACAGAGCCTTTGACTGCAGCACACTCCCATAACCTCAAGAGGAGCAGATTTTATATTGATACTGTTTCTCTAATCCATAGACTATGTCCCAGCTGTGTTCATTTCCCCCCAGTAATATCCGTTTTAGCCACCACTCCATCCCATCAAAGATCCAACCAGGATCATATATTACATTTAGTCACCATGTCTCTTTAGGAGATGGTTTTTAGCCTAGTTTAATGGCCAGTGATCTCAAAATCAGTCCCAACTGTGACTGTTCTGTAGGAGAGTTCTGTAAAAGGAAGATGTATAGGTTTAGTGATGGAGAAATTCATGTCCATGGCTTAAGCCTAATCTTACCAGTGCAGACTTGGTTTTTATATGACTGTAAAGGAAGGAGAGCCTCCCCGCGCTCCCACCACCGGCCCATTACCCTGCATCTCTCCGTCCTCCCAGAGCCTTAAAAAGATTAAGGATGCTGACCTCTGTCATCTTCCTGAGTGAATCTGGAGGTTGTTTCCTATTGGCCTGTTAAGGGAAACTAATTTGCCACAGTGAGATGGACAGCAGTGAAGAAGAAGAGTATCCCTGAGTTCCCAGGGATGCATTTCCCCCTCAGGGCTCCTTGGTCCTCCCACCGTGTCTGTGGAAAACCTGAGGATCATTTTGATCTATGTTGCCTTCTTTCTAAGAAAGAACTCCTTACATGGGAGAGGAGCTTGGGGAGACCACAGAGTAGTTAAGGAGAGCCCGCCTGTGGTTTGAAAGCAGCTGCTCCAGCAGAAAGGGCCTCCTGGGATCTCAGAAGATACTGCAGTTAAAGCGCAAGCAGAGACTGGGGTCATCAGCATCCTTAGGACCCCTTTCCTAGGAAGGACCTGGAGGCAGAAGCGCTTCCTGCTCTTTGGCGATGCTTTTCTTTCCTTAACATTGGCTCCCGTGGCAGCTTCCCTCCCGAGCCCCCCAACCCCCTCCCCTCCTGCTCCCTGCCTGGTGCCCTGCCCCCATCCCCAAAGAGGTTTTGTTGTGAAAGGAGGGGTGGGCAAAGGAGGAGGGAAGAGAGACTCTCGGGCCAGCACTGGAGGACCTTCCCCAGCTGTCAGCCTGCAAACAGCCGCTCATCGCCTCAGGCCTCGCCTCTGCCTCCTTCCTGCCCATCCCCGTCCTCCGCCGTCTCCCTCGAGAATCCTCCAGCTTCTGTCTTTTAGACCAAATAAGACTAAATAATGTCACCAAGGGCTTGGACACTAAAGAAGCAACGTCTCCAAAACCCCAATGAGAAACATTTGTAAGCCTTCCCTACATAGAAATGTTACTATACATGTAGGTTATGTCTATAGAACAGTTCAGCCTCAATGTCAATGTCAGATATTCTGTGACTTACAAGCCATCTTTGTGGGCTTACTTTGGTTGCCTAACTGCCCATATGAAATAGTTGCTGTAGGAAAAGGCACGTGAGTTCCAGAAAACTTTCTAATAACTCACCTTCCTCCTAATCAGCTTTCTCTACTTTATGGCTGACCATGTAGATAAAAATCTTTAGTAGGTAAGATTTTCTCAACACACTGTGTTCTTTGAGCATGATGAACAAAGATTCCTAGTCAACTGAGTTTAGATAAGTGAAACAGAGCAACCTGAAAACTCAGTAAGATTCATGGCAGGAAGACAGTCTCTCTCTTCGTGTTTCTTTTTACAAAGCACCATTTTGATATTCTGGTGTTCCAAACAAACAAGTGAAAAACCAAGTTCTAACCTGAAGTTCCAGGGTTGGTGGTGGTGGTCTGTAACCCAGGCTGGAAACAGGAAGCCAGACCTACTTCAGGTAGAGCAGCTGTGGGCATTAGGGGCCAGTGCAGGACTCCTCTTTGCCTTCCAGCTCATGAAATGCTCCATGCTAACGTTCATGCCTCTGTGACTTCCTCTCCTGTTTTCTCCCTGGTACACGCTGCAAACAGCGGGTCACAGAAAGTCGAGAAAGCCAGATGACTATTGAAGAGAGAAAGCATCTCATCACCGTGAGAGAGGACGCCTGGAAGACCAGGGGCAAAGGAGCCGCCAACGACTCCACCCAGTTTACCGTGGCCGGCAGGATGGTGAAGCGAGGTCAGAGTGAGTGTGTGTGTGAGTATGCGAGTGTGGACCTGTGTGTGAGCTCATCACCCACAGAGGGGAGGGTGGCGCAGGATAGCTCACTTTAAAAAACCAAGCCTTGGTCCTTCCTGGTTTTCACTCTTCACTGAGGTTGTGTACACATTTTGTGAGCTACTCCAACTGAAAATCTTCCTGTGGCAGCATTGTCTTCAACGTGACACATGATTCAGTCATTCACATTTCAGAACAGTCATTTGGAAATGTCCAGGCATCAAAGCAGTTTTGCAGATCTGCTATCAAACTTGTAGTCCTTTCCTGTAATTGCTTGGAAATTATTTCCATTTTCTTGCCATCTGGCAATTAGTTCACTCAAATAAGCCTTTCTCAGTGCAGAAGTTCGTCGTTTTCCTTTTAGGGTAATTCCCAGGTCTCTTTCCATCAACCCAGAGTTCCCTGGCTACAAAGCCCTGTTTCCAGAGATGTTTTATTGGATGTCTAAAAGATGTATCCATTTCCAAGAAAGTGAGATTTCCCTGAAGACAGGTCATTTCTCTGCAGCTCAGCTCTTGAAACTGATTTTCAGTGGGAATCCAAAGATTTGTGAAACTGACGTTTCATCAGGTCGTCAGAAAGCTCTGCAGCTCCACAGCCTGTAGGAAATGGTTAAAATCTGGGGTCCCTTTGTCACGTGCATGCACATACCTTCATTTTCCAAGCTACTGTTTGAGTAAATTTCTCAATTTACTGATGAAGGTTTTCTCGATCAATAGAATTAACTTATATTGTCATCTGCTTCATAGGTTTGCAGTTCGCTTTTCTCAATACCTTTTGAGATCCTCAGTCATAGATGGAGCCTACATCATTGTAGGCTCAGAATAAGTATTTGCAGAAGGAAGGAAGAGAGGGAGAAGAAACTCTTGAACTGAGATTAACCCAAATACTGGTGGAAGAATCCTTTCTAACAAATTTATTCTTAACTAATATTGGAATTTAGGGAAGCCCTGATGGCTCAGTGGTAAAGAATCCGCCTGCCAATGCAGGAGACACAGGTTCAGTCCCTGGGTTGGGATGATCCTCTGGAGAAGGAAACGGCAACCCACTCCAGTATTCTTGCGTGGGAAATCCCATGGACAGAGGAGCCTGAGAGGCTACAGTCCATGGGGTCACAAAAGAGTCAGACATGACTTAGCGACTAAATAACAACAACAATCTTGGAATTATCAAAGGATAACAGAAGGTAATTTAGTCTCAGAATGGGTGGCATTTGAGGATTTTTGTCACCAAGTCACAGAACTATCTCCTTTGCATGACCCCCATCCCTATGTTAACAAAAGCAGATTCTTCAGGCCCACAATGAGAACTTGAACCATAGCTCAGATCTTCCAGCTTCTAGCCTTTCCTTTTATCCTGATGACCTTTTACTTGGGTTTCATTTTTTTGTTTTTCATCTTAAAAATCATAATGTATTTGAAGCCTGGTCCTTACTACCGGATACCACTGTCCCTGTCCATGGGGAAGTAGCCTTGCTCCTAGGCAGTTATGGAGAACAGAATCGCACACTCCTCCTCCCTTAGCGGATGAGTTTCCTTTCACATGTTCCTGAATAAATCAGAGTTATTTATCTAACAGGTGCTTTATGGCTCTGCTCAGGGAAATGGCTTTGCTATGCTTTTGATCTAATGAAACATCGGTAGCCCGCTTTGCTGGTGTTTGTTATCGCCTGAACAGCTGTGTGTTTCACTGAGCCGTTGGCTCTTTTGGAGTTGCAGTGGTGGAATATTCTATTAACTACACTTGCCAAAGAATGAAACTGTCCCCACACTGCAGCCACCAAGACTTCCTGTCTCATCAGATGACAGTGCAGCAGTGAGTGGCCAAGAGGCCTCCACAGCCTGATTTTCATTCTCTCATCCCAGGAGCTATTTTGTCCCCCTTTTTATATTCGTAGAGTCCACAGGTCAGTGAATACTCCACATAGATTTCCGTGGTATTGTAGATTTCTCCTGGAAGGAAATTCAGAGTACACCTTTGAAGAAGAGCTGGGGGACTTCCCTGGCAGTTCAGTGCTTAGGACTCTGTGCTTCCAGTGTGGGGG
>SJYC01084612.1:0-47250 GCA_006408675.1 Madoqua kirkii | reverse complement strand
CCTGTTCACTGGCTTCAGAGTGAATAACCTCTGTGCTAATGTTATGTCCCCATGTCTCTTACACATCCTTTTAGCAGGTAATGAGCTACTGTCCCAGCCTTTGATACCAAATTCTACTTGTTTTTAATATCTTTCAGGAAAATTGACTTTCACTCAGATATAAACTCTTTGCAGATCTTGTAATTAAAGATTTTTTTTTTTTAATGTTATTGACATCAGTAAGGAAGTATATGTACATGTTGAGAAGTACTTCTGGAAAGTGTTAGTCGCTCAGTCGTGTCTGACTCTGCAGCCCCATGGACTTCAGCCCCCTAGGCTCCTCTGTCAATGGGATTCCCCAGGCAAGAATACTGGAGTGGGTAGCCATTCCCTTCTCCAGGGAATCTTCCCAACCCAGTGGTTCTCCTGCATTGCAGGCAGACTCTTTAACCATCTGAGCTACCAGAGAAGCTTCTGGAATGTCACCTAAAATTTCAGTTGTAACCTGCATTTCAGTATTTTTCCTTCCAAGTTTTATGGTGTAACAAACATCTCCCTCTCCAGCTCACAGAAGGGAGGAGCAGATCCATTCACTTGGTTTTTTTCCCTGTAAGTGATCATGACTTACACATTCTCAGGATGTGGTTCTCAGATGTGGTCTCTCAGATGCGATAACAAGGCAGTGTCTCCTAACGGTTTTACTTTGAATAAAAATGTATACAGAGAATGTTAACATCTCATTTTGTTCTTTGTATGTGTACCAATTACCCCTCCTGCCCCCCTTGCAAATCCGTTCTAAGTTTAAGAAAAAATACTCATCTATGTCTTTATTCAGTTTTCTGGTCTAATCAGATGGCATCTTCATGCTGGAATGTTTGCCTTCCCTTTCTGTGTGTCTCTTACCATTTTTCTGCTTAGAGAGTCCCCATCCAACTCCTCGAAAGATGCAGGTGAAAGCATGTCCCTAGCTCCCAGCCACACCCAAGACCAGCATGACTTGCCAACGTCTGCACATATGTAAACTGTTACTCTTGTGTCTTTCTTACAAAGCCTAGCACTCTCTGGGTAATTGCCCAGTAGATCACACTCTGATGATGCCCCCAAAGGCCAGACTGTCCCTACATCCCCTCAGCCGGGAGGACAACTCCAGGGCTGGGGAACTCGCCAGCCAGCACGACAGACCAGGTCTCTGTTTCCCCTGGAGAGATGTTACAGAAACAACCAGCCCTCCACCTTCTTGAGTTCTGCAGCTACAAATCCAACCAACCACAATTAAAAAAAAATTTTTTTTTAATTCTATAAAGTTCCAGAAAAGCAAAACTTGAATTTGCTACACAAACTCTTTATAAAGCATTTACATCATCTTTGGTATTATTAGGAGTCATGTAGAGATGATTTAGAGGATATGGGAGGATGTGTGATTATATGCAAATATGCCATTTAATATAAAGGACTTGAGCATCCACGTGGATGTTGGTGCCCACAGGAGGTCCTGGGACCAGTCCCTTGTAGATACCGAGGGACAACTGCACGCTTTCTCTTCAGCTACCTCCAGTGCCCAAAAGGCCTTCAGAAGTCAATATTCCCTTTGTTCAAGGACATTCCGATCACCATCTACACTCTCTTATCCTATCTGCATGTTAGAGATGTGTCTTCGTTGTTCAGTGTGGAATGGCAGACTGACAGCTGCTGCAGGCCTTAGAAATAATAAAACTTTGTCTGTGTGGGCAGTTTTCCTGTGTGTGTGTCCCATGTCTGTTTGTAAATTCTATAAATTGTTAGGTCTCTGTTGGGGCTCATGGTGTTCCCTCAGGGTCCTGAGAATTTCCAGAAGTGATCCTGAGATGCTCAGTTGCTCCTTTGTTTTCCCTGCAGGTCTGGCGTCCCCCACTGCCATCACCCCGGTAGCATCCCCTATTTGCAGCAAAACAAGGGGCACTACACCAGTTTCCAAACCCCTGGAAGGTGAGTCGCGAGGCCCTGACGTGCAAGGAGGTTGCGGTCAGAAGAGCCCTCGGTGCTTCTCTCACTGTGTTTCCTACTTGCTCAGATATCGAAGCCAGACCAGACATGCAGTTAGAGTCGGACCTCAAGCTGGACAGGCTGGAAACCTTCCTAAGAAGGCTGAACAACAAAGGTACATGCCAGGAGCCGGGGGAAGCTGTGGTTCACGTGTGTGTGGCTGGTGTGGCTCAAGTTTCAGTGGGTAGCTCAGGAAACCTAAAAATACCTACCCCACTTGCAGAATCTCCAAATCCCAACATGGACTGCTTTTTTCCCCTCAGCTAAATTGTCTTCTATTATGACTTAACCAATGCGTACTGTAAGCATTATCTTATATTTTAAAAGTTAATTTATTGGTCAACACTGATTAGATTACTAAGCTCTGATTCACTTGCTAATGCACTCAGTAGGTGGCTCCCAATAGCACATTTGTGCTTGGATCTAAACTCTTGGGATGTTATCCAGTCAGGATTGTAGCTCAGTAATTTTGCTTTTAACCTCGAAAGTAGATTATGACAGGAAACCAACGTGATCTGATTGTGTATGCCATTTTCCAATAAGGTAGCAGCTGCTATTATATCTGATTGTCACAAATAGTTTCTAGAAGAAAATTCCAGTGAATAAATAAAGATTTCAATACAAAAGTCTATGAAGTATGTAAAATTAAAGAATAACATGCAGAAGTAGCCTCATCTCTTTTAAGAAAAACATCCAGTACTTAAAACTTACCCATTACTAAGCACCTGCTATTGACAGTGACCCCTATAGGTTGAAAATAATACAAACCACCACTTTAAACTGGAAATATAAAAGTGTCATATAATAACCAAGCTGGCAAGGCAAAGAATATAAACAACTTAGTTTATTACTTGTGTGTAACAGGTATCTAGCCCAGAGGCCAGCAGACTAATCCAGCTCCCCACCTGTATTTGTAAATAAAGTTTTATTGGAATACAGTAATGCCCATCTGTTAGCTTATTGGTAATAGTTAATTTTGTGCTATAGTTGCAGCTTCGTGAAAGTTGCAACTCAAGTCAAATAGCCTCCCATGCAAAGCCTATAATATTTACTACATGGCCCTTTGCAGAAAAAAGATTTTACCAAACCTTGATCTAGAACAAAGCTGAGGCTAGTTCTGTTTCCAAGAGCAAAAAGAACAGGTTCAGAAACTGTCAGCATTGATTTGCTTGTCTGTTGATAGTTGGTGGGATGCAAGAAACAGTCCTCACTGTCACTGGGAAATCGGTTAAAGAGGTGATGAAGCCGGACGATGACGAAACCTTTGCCAAGTTTTACCGCAGCGTGGACTCCTCTCTACCGAGAAGCCCTGTGGAGCTGGACGAGGATTTCGATGTCATTTTTGACCCTTATGCCCCCAAGTAAGTTATTTCAGTTCCCATCATTCTCCCCTGGAGAATGGATCCCTTCACCGGCCTCTGCACAGCACTTTATTCTCTCTCACTGTTATCACCTTCTGCGATAGAATGGCCAGACTGACACGACCAGGGTCCTTGGCCTTCCCCAGCGGATAGAAATTAATCTTAGGCCAGACAGGAAATGCAGGCAAGGCTTTACTGGGGCCCTGCTGCAGCAGGAGGGAGGAAGCACACGCGACAGGTGCCCTTGCTGGCTCCCCGAGGTGGGGCGAGCGTGCACCTTACGGGGTAAGGGGAGGGTGCGTCCAGGGTTCGGACCAGGAGGGTGGGTGGCTTAGGTGGTTTACCCACCCCTTTGGTGGAGTTGAGTGCAGGAGGCATGTGCAGTGCCCTGGTTTTGCTCCCAGCTCTTCAGAAATGGCAGTTTGGTTTCTTCAGTCTTTTTGTATCTTGTTGTCCACAATTTGCCCCAATTGCACATGCACGAAGTTATTTTTAGTCGCTTATAGTGTCTTCATATTTTGTTGCTAGAGGAGATATTTGTCCAGCTGTCATCACTGCAGCAAAAGTTCTCAAGTCCCAGGTCCCAGTTTGTCTCAAAATCACTATTCTCTAGAACTAGACACTGGAGTAGATGGAGCTTGCATGTCCAGGACAGACGTCCTCTCTGCCAGAAAGCCTTGCATCCTCCTCATGTGCCTGGTCCATAAAAATAATGTGATGGGTTTTTCACATCACTCTATTGCTTTCAGACTTCATGAACGCTGGTTAACCAACATTTTTATGCCTCTCTTTCATTTGACGTGTCGAATTCTTATTCAACTTTGAAAACTAAAATCAGTGAAATTTGCCATCACTGATAAAATCAATAGATGTGAGGGTTTTAGCAGTGCTGTCCTAGGTCCCTCTTCACACAGAAATTTGGCTACACCACTAAAGAAAAGTGTTCATGGTGTTAGAATTCCTTTGATCTCAAATGCTGCAAAGAAAGGCAAGTCCAACCAGCTTCAGCAGAAGAGAAATGTGGAGGGATTTACAGGTTCACTCCTTGAAAAGTGCAGGTGTGACCTCAGGTTCGGGGGCTCAGAATAATGTCTGTTTATGCCAGCTTCCCTCTCAGGCTGTCTCCACGTTAGATGGTCACCCTCCCTCCAGAGTTATAGCCCAGCTGTGTGGCCACTCCGTTCAGGCAGCCGACCTGCCCAGCAGCCCTAGGAGGAGCTCAGGTCTGCATGCAGCCCGGCAGCCATCACTGCGGCCAAGGGGATGGGAGATGCTGGTGGCTAGTGGTGGTCTGTGGATGCCCTCCAGCTCTGGAGCTGAGATAGAGGGCGGGGCATGGAGGGAGGCAGTCCCCACAAAGGCAAATCCAGGACCACCTACCAGAAGCAGGGAGAGCGTGCTGGGTGGGCTTACCCCACAGCCATCCACATTTATCTGCTTCCCACCAATTTGTCAGAGAGCCTGTCTCTTCCAGAAGTCTGCAAGGTCATCATAAATGTTTCCTTAAGCTGTTCCTGATACCCATTCTGCATTTTTCAGTGTGTTCAGTTTTTTGGTTGTTTTTTTTTTTCAATTTGCTATCTTAAGAAAATGAACAGTTTGCCACTCCTCACCTTTAATATTGGGTATTATTTGCATACATGGTTATTGCACCATTTTTCAATTTCCTCCTCATCCAGATGTCATTGTTTAAATTGTTACATACAGTCTGAACACTGATATGTCATGTTTACACACATACACAGATGATAATGTTATGTATGAATGAGGACCTCTGGGGACAGAGATCCATGCACTTGGATGCTAAAAGCAGCTAGAGTCTGCTGGGAAATTCTGTGACAGAGTGTACCCCCATCTTCATGTATGGTGTTCAGCCCCAGAGAGTTATGTGTATGTGAGAGAGAGAGGGTCATAGTTAGTTTGGGGGCCTCTTTATTTCTATATAAGCTTCAAAATAGTGCTTATTTTCCAAAGGGGGACAGTGGGTTGGGAGGAGAATAGTAATGGGAGAATTGGGAACTGAAAAACTGACATGGAGAGGAAGTTGAGTCTGCAGGAAGGAGGGTTAAATCGAGAAGCAATGCCTGACTAGTCTCAGAGGGCTTGCTAGAGAGCCCAGAGAAGGAAAGGCGGTTCTTTTCCAACAGGAAGTAATCAGGATGCTGCAGAAGAGGTGGGTAATGATAACAGGGAAGAACTTCCACCCATCATCGATGACCAGGAGTGGGGTGGGCTGCTCCATAGGCGCCAGCCGTTGCTCCGCGTGAAGTTCCAGAGGCGTCATGAGAGCAGGGCTCCTAGGATTGGCTGGGATCTGGGCCCAAATGGGCTTCAACCTTCTAAGATCCTCTGACTCTGTTGGTGGAGTGGCGGGAGGAGGAGGGGGAGCTGTAAGATTTATAATGCAGTCGAGAAATAAAACTGTGGAGCTGGGGGCTCCAGGTCAGAGACCTGCAAACCCCTGAGCGTGGGTGAGACTGCAGCCCTGGACCATAGCAGCTCTGCTGTGCCTCGTAGGTTGACATCCTCGGTGGCTGAGCACAAACGTGCCGTGCGGCCCAAGCGCCGGGTCCAGGCTTCCAAAAACCCCCTGAAGATGCTGGCCGCAAGGGAAGATCTCCTGCAGGAGTACACTGAGCAGAGACTGAACGTGGCCTTCGTGGAGTCAAAGCGGATGAAAGTTGAAAAGTGTGAGTTTGGGGCCAATCCCCAGCTGTGTGCTCGGGAACTGGTGGGGCAGGTGACTCCACCTCTCATTTTCCTGCCCTAAAGGCCAGCCACGGTGCTCAGACACTCATGAGAGACAAATGAGCATGTTTGCACACACGCATGCACACCTGCAGAAAATCTGCTTGGAAGGTGAAGGCTTCTCACAGAAACTCTTAAGTGTGGCCCATCTGTTCACATAAGTAAAAGTGTTAGTCACTCAGTCGTGACTCTTTGTGACCCCATCGGCTGGAGCCCAGCAGGCTCCTCTGTCCGTGGGGATTCTCCAGGCAAGCATACTGGAGTGGGGAGCCATTCCCTTCTCCAGAGGATCATCTCGACCCAGGGATTGAACCAAGGTCTCCTGCATTGCAAGCAGCTTCTTCACTGTCTGAGCCACCGGGGAAGCCCTCTGTTCATTTAAGTCTTTTTGAGTTTTCTTTCCAGAGGCTGGAAGAAAGGGAGGTTGGGCTTTGTAATTTAGTCCATTTCCAAACTTGGCAGTTCTCCACTCCATTTGATTCTAGAGGAAATTTGATCTCTCATGGGCAAGTGTCCCACATCCCTGCTTTGCCTAATCCTAGATTTTACGCTGTTAATTAAAGTACAAACCAGTGCTTTTCACATTGCTTTGGAGAGGACCTCAGGCTCCTTGAAGTTGGGATGTGGGCTGAGAGGAGTGATGGGAGGGGGCAGTAGGGGTAGGGTGATGATGAAAATGAGGAGCAGTCCCCAGGCTTTGTTCCCATTTCAGGCTCAGCCATCAGCTTTCCTCTGCCCAGCCACATGGGGGTCCAGTTCTGAAACAGCGGTTGTCCTGCTGGAGCTAGTGGCATGCATAATCGTGCGGGTCTGAATATTCTTGCTATCATTTTTATTTTCCTATAGCACTCGTAAACCTATTTACCAAAGTTGTTTTTTATTTTTAGAAATAGAATATGTAGATGAGGTGGTTGAGTCTTTTCATTATAATTGTTTTACTAAACAACTGCAAACTCTCTGAGCCATATGAATTGTGAAGTGGTGGTATATTTCTTCGGTGTTAGAACTTCATCTCAGCAAAGTAATTTTCCGAGTTTCTCTCTAGCATGCACATATTTTTTTAAAACAAAGAACTGGAAAAATAAAGATTTACTGGCCCAGATTCTGTGTACTTTAATTCTGCCTCCACTTTTGGGGGCCATATGTATATTTGTTGGTTCACACTAAGAACCTAGCATCTTATACAATCTTAAATCTGAGAGCAAAGGATCCCAAGAGATCATCTAGTTGTTTACTCTGCCTCCAGGAAAAGATGAGGACTAAACCAAGCCTTAACAGAGTGCCTGCTTTTCTGCATATAAAGACTGGATGGGAGTTAATCCAACAGTCCCCCTCAGGAAAGCATTTTCAACATCTGAACCCTGTTAGGAATTATAACGGCTTTAGTGGAATTGCAGCAAATGAGTCCAGCTCCTAACTTTACACTGAGGTTGTTGGTCCACACTTATTTCCTATCTCTCTGCATGGATGGGGTGGCACCTGTCAACAAGCATTTATATTTTCAATCCTGTGTTTAATTCGTAACAGAGCTTCACAGAGCTCTCAGACAAGAGTATGTTTTCCCCCTCAGGACTAGCTTGAAAAGAAAAGAGCAGTGATTGTTATGCATGATCACTGAGTATGAACCTTGTCTTTTCTCCCCACTGTCTCACTGCCCTGTGCTCTCCTCAATCCTTCAATCCTCCCAGTGTCCGCCAACTCCAGCTTCTCAGAAGTCACCCTGGCGGGGTTAGCCAGCAAAGAAAACTTTAGCAACGTCAGCCTGCGGAGCGTCAACCTGACGGAACAGAATTCCAACAACAGTGCAGTGCCCTACAAGAAGCTGATGCTGCTGCAGGTTAAAGGTATTGAGAGACGAGAGGACATGTGACCCCTGAGTTTTGTCTGGAGGCCTGAGTTCCCCCCACTTGCCTGACAGGAGGAGGGAACACATGTTCTGGAGAGCCCACTGGGCCCTACCGCATCTAACCCCCGCTTTGCAAAACCCCACGAGGTGGGAAGCATTCGGCCTCTGAGCTTGGTGGCGGGCCCCCCACAGCTGCTGAGCAGCAGAGCTGACTGTGACTCTGGTCCACCTGATCCCAGACTCCCAGCTCTTGTTGCTGCGCCCCTTCCCGTGATCCTGGCCACACACAGCCTGTGGTCACCAGATGCCCCTGCGGCCATCAGAGTGTTCGCCCCACTCTGTCGTCCTCACTGGGATCAGCAGGAGTCAGGGAGCCAGAGGGAGAGATGGGTGTTCTTGGAGAAGGGAGCGAGGGAGCGCAGAGGGGTGGCCAACACCCTCCCTCCCTGCCTCTTTACCAAGGAGCCTTCGCCCACAACCAGAGGGCTCTGAGCTGCCCTGCAGTGATTAGCTGGCCCCCAGCAGCACTGCTGTAGATTCAGGCTCAAGACAAGGAGGGCGTATCCTCTGCTTCACTGGCGGTTTCCATTTTGTCTGCACAACCACTGTCCTTTGTAGCATATTTAAAAGACCAGTGACAAGTACAGACCCCCGCCTCTGGTCCCATGCTGTAGCGCCGGGACGGCACTATTGGTGTGACTGTGGGAAGATGGAAACCACTTAGGAGAAGGTGTTGGAAGCTGCACAAGGCAGGGCTTCCCTCTAAGCTGGTTCCTCTGTAGACTCAGGGTTTCCGAGGACCAAGAGGTTCTCTGAAGGGCACTCTGATTGCCTGGCCCACAGAGGTGTTACGTGTAGGAGGTGGGCTGAGTGGAGAGAGACTGGGAGAGGGGAGACAGGGTGTTTGCCAGCATCCCCGGGGAGGGAGCCTTAATGGATCCCCGAGCTGTAACAGGACACAGCTAGTGGTCCTGGTGGTGACTCTTGGGACATGTCACCAAGGAAGGTCATCCTCGAGGCTGTGACCTGGGTGCCCCGGGTCACGGGAGCTGGGTGAGCAGAGGAGACTGGTCAGGAGGCAGGGTCAGGAGCAGGGCTGCTCTGGATGTGGGGTGCGTCCTGGCGGGTCCTGCTGGGACCGGGGGACAGGGCTCCTCTCGGGGAGACGGTGACCTCTGCCCCGTGTTCAGGAAGAAGACACGTGCAGACGCGGCTGGTGGAGCCACGCGCCTCCTCCCTCAACAGCGGGGACTGCTTCCTCCTGCTCTCGCCCCATCACTGCTTCCTGTGGGTTGGAGAGTTTGCCAATGTGATCGAGAAGGCGAAGGTCAGTGTCTAACGAGTTGAGAGTAGCTTGGTTCTGTGTCTCCTTTAGATACAGACAGGACATTCTTCCAGTGGTCAGACCCCTAGAAAGTTTCTCAAAGCCTCAGTGTCTCATTCAAGTGAGAGAGGATAGTCTTCTTTCTTTTCCAGAAGGTCTCTGCAATGAGCCTGTCACTAAGTGCTTCAGGGAGATGTTTGCAAAGGAGTCTGACCTATGCCTCCAGGTTTTAAGTCCTGGTTCATCGTTTGTAGAGGAAGAAACTTCCTCTTTATCACTTCCAAGTTGTTTATCCCGGTGCTAATGAAGTTCCTTCTCTGATGTACTCAGTGAGATTTTAATGGGAAAAGGCCAGGAAATGGGAATTTTTTTTTATTGACTTACTGATTTTTAGTTGACTTATAGTTGATTTACAATGTCAATTTCTGATTTACAGGGTTAATTTCTGCTGTAGAGCAAAGTGGTTCAGTTATACATACATTCTTTTTCATACTGTTTTTCTTCCCAGGATATTGAATATAGTTCCCTGTGCTCTACAATAGAACCTCGTGTTTATCCATCCTGTATATGCTAGCTGGCGTCTCTAATCCTAAACGCCTAGTCCATCCCTCTCCCACGTCTCCTCCCCCTTGGCAACCACAAGACTGCTCTCTATGTCTGTGAGTCTTTCTGTTTCATAGGTTCATTTCTGTCATATTTTAGACTCCACATACGACATCATATGGTATTTGTCCTTCTCTTTCTGACTTCACTTAGTATGATCATCTGTAGTTGTATCCATGTTGCTGCAAATTTCATTTTTTTATGGCTGATTAGTAGAATGGGTGTTTTTAAAAGCATCATGGATGATCTATTGAATTTAAGACTAAGAACTGTTGCTTTAAAGAATGGATTCTCCCTAGCCCTTTAGCTACATTTTCTTGACTTTGTAGACAACCCCCAACCAATGCCCTTGGCCCCTGTGGTCATGAGGTTTTCCTTTCAGACACGCACTGCTTTTCTTTTCTGATTTCAGCCTTAGCCTGTCCACCACCTGGCCTTGGACTTGTCTGCCCAGGTAACTGTGTTCCTCTCTCTGTTCAGGCCTCAGAACTCGCGAGTTTAATTCAGACCAAGAGGGAACTTGGTTGTAGAGCAACTTATATCCAGACTGTTGAAGAAGGAATTAATACACACACACATGCAGCCAAAGACTTCTGGAAGCTTCTGGGCGGCCAAGCCAGTTACCAATGTAAGAGTTTACTGCATCTCAGAGAAGAAGACTGGCTACTTCTCCTCTCCTCCTTCCTCCTTCCAAACCAGCCGCTCTCCAGTGGAAAACATAACATCCCCTTACTGTTCTTATCCCACAGCCGCCGGAGACCCAAAGGAGGATGAGCTCTACGAAACGGCCATAATAGAAACCAACTGCATTTACCGTCTGATGGATGACAAACTCGTCCCTGATGATGACTACTGGGGAAAGATCCCAAAATGCTCCCTCTGCAGTCAAAAGAGGTATGGCGAGGGCTCTGCCTCAGCCCTGGGCTGCCCAGGAAAGCAGACAGGAAGTGCCCGAAAGACGCTAGCCAGGGTTAGTGCAGGTCACAGACCAGAGATGTCTTGTTTGGGTTTTTCTGGCTGCACCTTGAAGCATGGGAGATCTTAAGTTCCCTAACCAGGGATCGAACCCACAGCCCCTGCAGTAGAAGAATAGCGTTCTTAACCACTGGACTACCAGGGAAGTCCCCAGAACCATCTTTTTAAAGGCTACCAATTTGTGATTTCAAATCATTACTGCCGTCTTAGATGCTAATTGTTGTTCATTCACTAAGCTGTGTCTGACTCTCTGCGACCCCGTGGACTGTAGCCCACCAGGCTCCTCTGTCCATGGTATTTCCCAGGTATGTCCATGGTATTTCCCAGGCAAGAATACTGGATCAGGTTGCTGTTTCCTCCTCCAGAGGATCTTCCCAACCCAGGGATTGAACCAGTGTCACTTAAACGTCCTGCACTGCAGGCAGATTCTTCACCACTGTGCCACCTGGTTGCTAACATAGAGTTCCAAATGTTGTTCTGAGGAGGCATGGGACATTGAAGCCTTTTCTGTTTTGGGCCAAACACAAATACGAGTCAGGCCTGTCTCTTGATTTTTGTATAAACATTAAACATTTTTCAGTCCTTGAGTTTCATGAATCATAGGTGTATATATAATTTTTAGGCTTGCCAAGTAAACCCATAAATCTTTATTTCTCACATAAGTAAAGATCTTAAATATAAATAATAAAAAGTTTTATTGTTTTTTCTGACAATATTTATTAAATATATATTAAATATTTAATTTTATATGTAGTATTTTTTATATATGTGGGCTTCCCCAGTGGTTCAGCAGTAAAAGAATCCACCTGCCATGCAGGAGCCACAGGAGATGTGGTTTCGATCCCTGGGTCAGGAAGATCCTCTAGAAGAGGGCATGGCAACCCACTCCAGTATTCCTGCCTGGAGAATCCCATGGACCGAGGAGCCTGGCAGCTACAGTCCATAAAGTCACAAAGAATCAAACATGACTGAAACAAATGATCACACATGCATACGTGTGTGTGTGTGTGTGTGTGTGTGTGTGTGTGTGTGAGTATATATATCCAGGACCATTAAGTATCTGAATGTTGAGAAGGAAGTAGAAGACACAACAGGACTTTACATTTCATTGACTAGGAAAGTGTTAGAATGTCATCCGAAGCTAAACTGATTGTCTCATGTGAACAGGCATTTAAAGGGAGAAACACTGTCACAGAAAAATAATCAGGAATAATTTTAATGATAAGGTGAAACTGAGTCTAGTTTGCTTAGTAATTCTACTTAGTTTGGTTAGTAATAATAATTCTACTATTCTTAAGTAGAATCTGGACTGCTGGAAATGAAAAAAAGTGAAAGTTGCTCAGTTGTGTCAGAGTATTGGAGTGGGTAGCCGTTCCCTTCTCCAGAGGATCTTCCCAACACAGGGATCGTACCCAGGTCTCCCGCATTGCAGGTGGATTCTTTTACCAGCTGAGCCACCAGGGAAGCCCAAGAATACTAGAGTGGGTAGCCTATCCCTTCTCCGGGGAATCTTCATGCTCTTTAAGAATTGAACCGGGGTCTCCTGTATTGCAGGCAGGAGACTTTACATTCTTTACCAACTGAGCTATCAGGGAAGGTTGAAAATGAAGACAGGAATTGTTCTAGGAAGAAAGCATAGAACCAGCAACAGGCATGGAAATAAGAAATAGCATTGTGTTCATGTGTTCATTCAGCAAACCCTAGTAAGCCCAACTGCAGATGTAACTATAGGTTTGTCTCTGCCCTTGAGGGTCTCAGAATTGTATAGGGCAGAGTCCTGTACAATCACTGGGTCCTCGGTGCCACGTGAAGTTGCGTGTATAAGTTAAATGAGTGAATAACAAGGGAGGGGAGGGAATAGGGGGCACGGAGGAAGATATGCTTAAATAGCTCATATGCCTCAGAAGTGCTACATGGCCTGAGCCTTCAGAGGAGAGGTTAACTTGGGCGCTTAGGTCAACAAGACAGAAATCACACCCACAGAGTGGAGGCTGGCTTGGCAGGATGGCGCTATGCTCCATTAATATTTAAATCATCGCCTGTCTGGCTCCCTGTCACTAGAGACCCTGGTTCTACTAGTACTTGTCCTTGGAGTTAACAGATTTTTCTGTGCCATTTCCCCAGGTACTGGTGTTTGATTTTGGGAGTGAAGTTTACGTGTGGCATGGAAAAGAAGTCACTTTAGCACAACGGAAAATCGCCTTTCGCTGGCAAAGCACTTGTGGAATGGAACCTTTGACTATGAGAATTGTGACATCAACCCGCTGGATCCTGGGGAATGCAACCCCCTCATTCCTAGGTACTGCTGGACCCTCAACCACCTTCCCCCACCACCACAGTGATTAACCATCACCTTTCTTGGGTTTTACTTTTCATAAATGATCACAATGCAGTACCATGATTCTTTACAAAAGGAACGCGCTTTAGCTTTTCCCTAACAAATACATAAGTATGGATGGAGAGGCCGTCTGGATGGTGTTCCTGTGGTATTTCATTTCTTAAAGTAAATTGGTGCCACCTGCAGCATTCAGGTGCTGCTGTGCCAGATGAACAGCAGTTGTTTAAACAAATAGCTTGCTCATCTGAAAAGCTTGCCAAGTCCTGGAATCCAGCCATGGATCTGAAGCTGGGGAAACCATGCCTCTCTGTCTGGTTTCACACCTCCCCAGCATAGCCCTTGAATTCCAGGGTCCACCATTTATTTAGATGAGGTTTTTTCTCTTTTAAGGGGAGGGAGGACATGGTATTGAAGTAATGATTGTAGTTATTTCCTACAGTCTACTGGACTTTTTAAGGTCATTTTGGCAAATCGGCCAAAGATGCACAAAACTCTCAGAAAGATGATCTTAAGAAAAAAAATTCTTACATCCAAAGGATCAGTGTTTTTCATTTCAAAACTATCACATGCCACATAATGCATTAGAAATTGATGCAATGGCACGTTGAAACTGCTTTTTAATGTTTTCCATTGAACTTATATACAGATTTCAACTGTCCTACCTAGTTTCCTGTTTTAAAATCAAATTCTTGATTTTATTATTCACTGTCATTATAGAAAAAAATTCAAAATGGTGTCAGTGTAGGTGAAAAGTTTTCAAAACCTTTTTAAGTACATTTAACAAAATTAGTACTGAAACACCTAGTTTTTTTAAGAACTAAAGCTAAGACTAAGAGGAATATTTTACTGGCTGCTGCTGTTGCTGCTGCTAAGTCACCTCAGTCGTGTCCAACTGTGAGACCCCATAGATGGCAGCCCACCAGGCTCCCCCATCCCTAGGATTCTCCAGGCAAGAACACTGGAGTGGGTTGCCAATTCCTTCTCCGATGCATGAAAGTGAAAGTGAAGTCACTCAGTCCTGTCCGACTCCTAGCAACCCCATGGACCGCAGCCCACCAGGCTCCTCCGTCCATAACTTGCTATAGTAAAAGAAAAAAATACCAAAGCATACAGTCTGTCTGATGGACAATTCGGTCATGACGTCATCTGAGATCTGAAAATATGGAGAAGCAGGCATCTTGCCTGCTGGCTCTCAGCACCTCTGAGGCCAGAAGCACTGAAGGAGTTCTGAAAAACAATGCATTTGGTGGGCCCAGCCCAGGAGATGTGCTTTAGCTGTAGGTGGGTGGGGCTTGTGTGTCAGCATGTCTTAAAAGCTCCCCAGGGATTTTAAGGCGCAGCCAAAGTAGAGCACCCAGCTCTTCTTAACAGACAGGAGACCGAAACCACTGAGGAGTCACAACCTCACCCAGCTCAGACCCCTGAGTCACAACAGAGGGGAGGATCACCAGCTTCACGCCTCACATGAGACCTGCTGCTGGCCAAGCTCCCTGGCTTCACAGTATCCAAGATGAATTTCTAAGCTGAGACCAAAGTGCTCGTTCTATAAGCACCTCAGAAAGTCTGCAGAGTCGAATTTATATGACAGTCACTCAGCTATTTTCTGGAGAAGGAAATGGCACCCCACTCCAGTGTTCTTGCCTGGAGAATCCCAGGGACAGGGGAACCTGGTAGGCTGCCGTCTATGGGGTCGCACAGAGTTGGACACGACTGAAGCAACTTAGCAGCAGCAGCTATTTTCTATTAAGGACCATAGTCTTCAAGGTAGTCCTGAATTTCCCCCAGTTGCTGACATTTGGTTCCTGAAGTCCCAACAGAGTCTGCAGTGGAAATGTGCATGCAGTGCCTCATCCTTTCGGGTCCCTTTGAAAACAGGCAGCCCCTTGCTGTGCCTTAGCTGTGATGCCGGAAACTGTGGTCTGGACCAAACAGGACATGACGAAGCAGGGGCCACCACAGGGCCCAGGAAGCACTGCCCATCCATCTGAGGGACCCAGTTCACAAGCCAAGGCTGACTAGGAAGGATGAGAAACACCCTCACCTTATCCTTAGGGCTCACCCTCTTCTGCACATCTTTTCTCAGCTCTCCCTATTTCTAAGTTAGCTGTGTTCCAAGCTCAGTGCCGGATTCTGAGATCCCGAGACAGTATGGACCTCCTGACTGGGCTGGGAGGCTTCCTTTCTCTTTTCATTGTGTTCTGCTCAGCCACTTCCCATCCAGTGACCTAGACATAAATGTGCACAAATTCGCTCTATGATCTATGAGGGTATGTTCATTTAGGGAACAGAGAAGAATTTGTTCCTGGAGACTGGCAATCTCCATTGTGACATGACTTAAAAAGAGAACTCAGGGTGAATAAAGATCCCTCCACTTATTCATGGACTTGAAGGAAATATGCTGAGGCCCTTTGGATGACCGTGGACAGAATCAAGCAGGCAAGAGCGACACACCTGTGACTCCTGCCTTTGCTGAACTCCCAGACTAGCCTATTGCCCTTGGGCATGCCAACGTGAGGATCTGCTAGAACGCAAGGCAAGTCCAGTCCTGAGGTGGATCATGTCACATTCAGGCACATCAATGCCAAGGAAACAAAACCACGCAAGGCTTCAGGCTAAAATGAGAAAATGTCATTTATCGGGTTACATCAGTGAAAACAAACCATCCATTCTGTATACTGTTTACGTATTTGGTATTCTCACTAGCCACATGTGCTGGGTTTGGACTTCTTCATTTCCACGTAACTTATTTAATCTTGGTTCTTTTCCCATCCACTCCTCCCACCCCACCCCCACCCTGCAGGAAAGGACAGGGGCGGCCCGACTGGGCAATATTTGGGAGACTTACAGAACACAACGAGACGATCTTGTTCAAAGAGAAATTCCTTGATTGGACGGAGCTGAAAAGACCCAACGAGAAGAACGCCAGTGAACTCGTGCAGCACAAGGTATTCAGGATGATCAAGCCCCAGACCTCAGAGCTCAGTTTGAGTCCATGCCAAAGGGGCTTGGATGCTAAAAGCCCTCCTGGGGTTTGCTAGTAGAACAGCAAACCAGTTTCCAGTTACATTCTGACTCCAGGAGGTGAAAATAGCCGTGTTTCCACATCCAGGTTTATAGTGTGGCATCCACGGTCATGGTGTGTGTCCCCTAAGTGCACCCTTTCCTGAAATGCACTGGGCAGCCTGAACGCCATCCTCTGAGGCTGTCCCATCACCAGGGATGCAGTGATGCAATAGCTGCAGATGCAGAGGCAGCTGAGCCAGCATGTCTGCGTTCCCCCCTAGGACGATGCCCGGGCAGAGGTCAAGCCTTACGACGTGACACGGATGGTGCCGGTGCCCCAGACGGCGGCCAGCACTGTGCTAGATGGGGTCAACGTGGGCCGAGGCTATGGGCTGGTGGAAGGGGACGACCGGAGGCAGTTCGAGATTGCCAGCGTCTCGGTGGATGTCTGGCACATCCTGGAGTTCGACTACAGCAGGCTCCCCAAGCAGAGCATCGGGCAGTTCCACGAGGGCGATGCCTACGTGGTCAAGTGGAAGTTCATCGTGAGCACTGCAGGTCAGTGAGCACTTCTGTGCCCTCCTAGCCCCACCATGGGCTTCGTGGCCGCCTGATCCAGACTGAGTGCGAGTCTGCCCCCAGCCGCCGGTGCAAGGGCCAGTCATTCCTCACGAGAACTCTGGGAGTAGATTCCTAACACCCCAGCGCGGCTAGCACCCCTGGTTCTTCCCTCTAGTCACCTGGCATGGTAAGGTTTCCTGGCCGCCCTCGCCCCCACCCCTGCCTCATCCCCAAAGGTCTTCTAAAAAGCAATGATTTGCCCCTGCATGACATTAGTATTTACCCCATGATTGGATGCTGCTGAAATGGAAGGAGCATGCGGCCGATGGTACAGAACCGTCACAGTCAATCCATGCACAGAAAGATTTATTCAGACTGATAGAAGTACTCCTCTAAGGCTGAGAGTCCTAACAGTGCTCTGTGGATCTGGCAGGGTAAATACACGGTCCCACCTCCCCACAGACCCCACAGTGCTGTGCTCTTCATGTGGCAAAAGAACAAATCTCTCCACGGTGTGCTTTGCACTAGGGGCAATGAGGGTGGAGAGTGGTGGATTGGGGAGAAATCATCCCTTTTTCTTGCCAAGAAGAAGTCACAAGTCGAGTGATCCAGTGTCCCTCATTGCTACGCATTTAGAGGCAGTTTATGTCACAAGTTGGTGATTCTGAGTTTCACTTGCCAAGGGAGTTTAGTCACCTCCTCCTGGTCCCCTCACCATCTGGGTGTGGCTGCCCCACCGGGCACAGGGTGGAGGCCACTGCTGGCTTTCAAACACTGACTTAGAACCATTTGGTTTCTTACCTAATTTATCCACTATCCTATTAATCAACAGGTGGCATTTAGTGAGTACCTGCTCTATAAAGAGGACACTTAAAATTTATATTATTGAAGTATAGTTAGTCGACAGTGTTGTATTAATTTCTGCTGTACAGCAGAATGATTCAAGTACACACACACACACACCCCTTTTCATTCACACAAACACACATCCTTTTCATTCTTTTCCATTCTGGCTCATCACAGGATGTTACATACAGTTCTGTGCTGCACAGTAGGACCTTGTGGATCCTTCCCGTATTACTAGTTTGTCTCTGCTAATCTCAAACGCCCAGTCTACCCCTCCCCAACGTCCCCTCCCGCTTTGGCAACCGCCAGTCTGTTCTTTATGAGTCTTGTTTCTGTTTCGTAGACAAGGTTATGTATGTGTTGTATTTTAGATTCCAGATACAAGTGGTATAATACAGCATTTGTCTTTTCCTTACTATGATCTCTCCATCTGTGTTGCTCAAATGGCATTATCTCATTCTTTTTTACAGCTGAGGAATATTTCCTTGTGTGTGTGTTTACACATCTTCTTTATTCATTTGTCCATGGACATCTACGTAGCGTTCATGTCTTGTCTATTGTAAATTGTGCTTCTATGAACATAGGGATGCATGTATCTTTTTCAGTTATATTAACAGTTTTTTCCTGGATACATGCCCAGGAATGGAATTGCTGGATCATATGGTAATTCTTTAGTTTTCTGAGGACCCTCCATACTGTATCCATGGTGTCGCACCAACTTACATTCTCACCAACAGTGTATAAGGGGGTTCCCTTTTCTCCACACTCTCTCCAGCATTTATTTGTAAATTTTAAAATGATAGTCATTCTGAATGGTAAGAGGTGATATTTCATTGTGGTTTTGATTTGCATTTCTCTAATAATTAATGATGTTGAGCATCTTTTCAACTGCCTACTAGCCATCTTTATGTCTTCTTTGGAAAAACGTCTTTTTAGATCTTCTGCCCGTTTTTCAATTGGGTTGTTTTCTGTTGTTGAGTTGTATGAGCTATTGTACAGTTTAGAGATGAAGCCCTTCTCAGTTACATCATTTTTAAGTATTTTCTCCCATCCCATAGGTTGTCTTTTCCTTTGGTTCCTTGTTTCCTTTGCTATGCAAAAGCTTGCTTGATTAGGTCCCATTTGTATATTTTTGCTTTGATTTCTATTGCCTTGGGAGACTGACATAAACACTGGTGTAATTTCCGTCATAGGATGTTTTGCCTACATTCTTGCCTAGGAGTTTATGGTATCAGGTCTTATATTTAAGGAATAAGGCACCTTTTTTAGGGACTATGTGACTGGACAGTCACAGGACATAGGACTGGACACTCCAGACCCCTTTTCTCCCCAAGAAGGCCTCCCAGCTTGGAGGAAAGGCCCCAGACCCAGGGACCCTACAGCCTGGGTCTGAATCCTCTCAGGGGCCACTATCTTTGCAAGTTGGGGATATTTAGATAACCTGTCTGAGCCTCGGTTTACTCACCTGGCAAACGGAGATTATAATGCCCCGCTAGCAGGGGCCTAGGATCGGGTATGTGGATATTTAGCACATAGAGGTGCAGACATCATCACTGCTGACCTTCTCAGCATAGCTCCTGCATTGAGCTGGAAGATGAGATACCATGGGTCCACCCCAATGATAGCAGTTCCTAGAGGGTCTCTGTTGTGCGTTTAAACTCTGGGGTGAACTGCCAAGTTGAACACTGAATACTCATCTGTGCTGCCTGGCACTTGAGACAATTAGCAGGATTTAGTGGGAAAAGACCTACTAACCTTCAGTGTTGTGGATGTAGGACGAATAAGGAGCAACTTTCAAGAGCACCCGCTGTCCTCAGCCTTAGAAGTAGAGGAAGGGAAAGGGCTTGCTGTTTTACAAAACCAGACGGGGGAGCTACCATCTGAATTTTACTTGTCTCCTTTTCTTAAAAAATAATGGTCAGTGAATGGATGACTAAGACTGTATGAAAATGAATTTAAAAAACAGATCTCAGATTTCTGAGAGGCCCCTACGAAATGCTGATGTGACCTGCACAAATACTTTGTTTCTCCCCAGTGAACACAAGGTACGTGTCACAGCCAGACCCTGCGGCAGGCACCTTTATGGACAAAGTGACAGCTCTGATGAAGCCCAGCTGCAGAGGATTAAAGGAGGCCAGGCAGTGTTCAGATTCCAGGCCATCCCTCTGGGAGCAGAAAAGCACAGCCTAATAGCATGTGCAGCTGCTCTGTGGTCATCACAGAAGCCCTGGCCCCTTGGTGACAGCTGGTCCAGTCCCTACACCACTCAGACCCACAGGGGCTGCACCTGCAAAGGGGACTGAATTCAAGGTGCCCTTCTGGGCAGGCCCAGCAGAAAGCAGCTTCTGGTGATGCAGCACTGTCGCCCTCTCGGCTGACTCTGGGCAGTCTGCTCCTCGGGACATGAACTGTGACAAGGGAGACCAGAGGTCCCAGTGGTCAGTGTCCTGCCTCAGGTGCTGCAGAATATGGCTCAGGTCCCCACGGGATCAGGGAACAGGCAGCTTGGCGTACCCAGTGATGCTGGGTCAGGCCCCACCAGGGCCCCATGCGGGAACCAGGGCCCCATGCGGGAGCCAAGTTCCTATTGTAGGAGGTTGGCTGCAAGACCATGTACTGAGCAGTTCACGTAGCTGAACAGCCGCTGCCTGTTCTTTGTTATTTCTAAACGCAACTCCTGATAATGACCTTCCTCTCCAAAGTAGGTGGATGGCAGCATGCAGCGACACGTTACATTCAGCCTTGGGTCAAGGCTGCAAAGATGACAGTCCAGAAGCTCGTAATATAGAGCTTAACTAATACAACTTAACCTTTGCTAAAAATAAAAATCAATATATGCATCAAAAAGTAAGTTGTACACAGGATTAAATTCGGGGTATGCTGAAGAAAATCGCAAGGAAAATTTGTGAAAACATGGAATATTTTTAAGGGAATATAGTTCCTATTTTAGGTATATGTAGGCAAGCCCATTTTAGAGTGTTAGGGTGCACAACACTGATCATTTAAGTATGAACATATATTTAATAGACTGGTAACAAATTCTAAGACGTGTAAACTGCTATGATATCTTTTAGGCATATCTCTCCCAAGTAGTCTAACTGATGTGACTAATTTTCACTGCTTTGAAGAGTGTGGGATTGCTAAACAAAGATAACTTCTGTTCCTACGTAAATTCGCAAAACTTTGAACAAGTGGCTTCCATATTAATTGTGGACGTGTGACATCTATTCATGGGGTGGTTTCTGTTTGCTTGGTGCACCTAGAAGTACACAGATTTGACAATTTCAGGTTCACAGTAGAAGGTGCTAAGGCCTGAGCTTGGTCAGAATACTTTAAGAATTATCATAATCATTTATGAAAGCTGTTTGAGTACTTTGATAAAAAGACCAAAAGAAATCACATAAATATGGTCCCTGACCACTTAGAAACTTGAAATAATTGAGCTTTCTTATCTTCAAACCTTAAGACAACTGTGATTTTGTCAATGAGATTGGGGTTGAGAAAAATTGAGATCATATCGGACCAGAGAGTCTGATTATTATTTTTGGTATTTTTATGTTTTTATTTTTTTTTATTGGAGTTTTATAGTTGCTTACAATGTGCTAGTTTCTGCTGTGCAGCAAGGCTGAAGTACCTGTGTGTGTGTATAAATATGTGTGTATATCTATGTATATCCCATCTTTTAAAAATTTCTTTCCCATTTAGGTCACCACAGAGCACTGTGTAGAGTTCCCTGTGCTATACAGTAGGTTCTCATTAATCACCTATTTTATATACATTACAATATAAATGTCAATCCCAAACCATCCCACCCCCCCACCCCCCACTTCCCCCTTGGTGTGCACGTGTTTATTCTTCTTGACTTTTAACGTATATGGGGATCACAAGCACTTGCATCCTCCCTGGGTTGATCCTACCCGGGACCACCCGGGCATGAGTGGAGATCTCAGTCTCCTGACGTCACTCAGCCTAGAACGCTCTGCTTCTTGGTCAGTCATTCAGGCCTCTCTTATGCACCTCCTCCAAAAGGCCTTCCACACCTGGCACTCCAGCAGTGCTCAGCCTGCCACCTGTCACATCCCCCATCTTCTCCTCTCAGTACTGACACCCTCTGAAGTCACCTTGCTCATCATCATTGCCCTGGCACACAGTAGGTGGCACACAGACTCCCTCAAATGAGGGAGTCTGGAGACAGATCTCTTCCTAAGGTAACTATTTGGGGTCTGAACTCCTGTCTGAAGTGACCACTCACCCAGATCACCTTCCGTGACTGTCCCGCAGTGGGGTCTGCATTCCGTGCGCTGCTGCACTCTCTCCAGTGCCTGCGAGGTCCCGTAAGTGAGACTAACCAGCCCTTCATCCTGGCTGCAGCCCTGGTGGCAATCGTCACTTAAATCCCAGGTTATTTTCTGAAAGTGATAGGTCTGCAGTTTGTCTCTCCCATTTCTGACATAACTTGGAGACTTCAAAGTTGTTTTTTTTTTTTACTAAACAGTCTTAGCAGATGACATTTTTTCCTTTGTGCTTAAAGCTGGCCCAACCGTTGCTTGCAGTAGCCTTTCTCCACCAGCGGACTGTCTGCCAAAGGTTGGTGAAACACGGAAATTGCGCTTGTGTCATCAGGCACCCCAGGCCTGCTCTGGCGTCCACACTTTTCTGTTATACACACCTGGATGGCCTACTATCCTGCCAGATGATAAATGTTTTATCTTGGGGTATCAGGAGGGCCTGGAGATCATTTTACTCCAGTTTGGAGGCTTGGGGTCCATTAGCTGGAAGAAAGGTGGTTTCTCTCCCATCCAGTGGCCAACCAAGGTCGACGTTCCCTCTGTTGTAAATGATTTATCCCCAGCCCTGCACCCCAGGGTCGCACCTCTACTGTTTGTCCTCAGAGTCTGGAGGCCTGGGCTGCACACTGGCTCTTCGTACAGTTTATCCCCTGCTCATCCCATGCTTTGCTGTTCTTTGTGTTTGCAGTGGGAAGCCGGCAGAAGGGGGAGCACTCAGTCAGGGTGGCTGGCAAAGAGAAGTGTGTCTACTTCTTCTGGCAAGGCCGCCAGTCAACTGTGAGTGAGAAGGGCACGTCAGCTCTGATGACAGTGGAGCTGGACGAGGAAAGGGGGGCCCAGGTAAGTCCTGGAGGCAGATGTGCTGCAGACAAGGGAAAGGAGGGCGCCTGGCTTGTTTCCCTAAGGACCTGATTCTAATGAACAAAGGAGAGCATTGTCCAAAGCCTCCTTACTCTTGATCTGGCTTCCCTGTATTTCAGGCTCTCTTATAGCATGGCCTTAAAGTATATCTGCAAATAATAAACCCACAAAATTAAGTTTAAAGAGCCCATAAGCAGTTTTTAAGTTTTCACTTAACTGATCATCAAGGAATTGTAAATAGGACAAAGATGCCACTTTCCACTCCTAAAATGGCAGAAGTGTCTTAAAAGAATGGATCCAGGGCTGGTGAGGATTCAGGAGGATGGATCCCCATGCCTCTCTCTGCTGGGAAGTATAAACTGAAACAGCCACCCTGAAAGGCAGCTTTCACTTAAGAACCTGAAAGTGCTCCCACACTTTGATCAGTTATTCCACTTACACAAATCCATCCTCAGGAAATATCAGAGACGGATGTAAAGGCTGTCTTCCCATGGCCTGCATCCCCCATGGCAGCCCGGGTGATTTTTCTGGGAGCCAGCAGAGCATGCCCTGCCCTCTCTGTTCTCCGTCACACCCGGACCAGCGTCTAAGGGTCTGCTGGTGTCAGTCCTGCACCCTCCAACCTCCCTGGTCTTGGACGCCTGTTCAGGCAGCCCAACCGTTGCTTGCAGTAGCCTTTCTCCACCACCGGACTGTCTGCCAAAGGTTGGTGAAACACGGAAATTGCGCTTGTGTCATCAGGCACCCCAGGCCTGCTCTGGCGTCCACACTTTTCTGTTATACACACCTGGATGGCCTACTATCCTGCCAGATGATAAATGTTTTATCTTGGGGTATCAGGAGGGCCTGGAGATCATTTTACTCCAGTTTGGAGGCTTGGGGTCCATTAGCTGGAAGAAAGGTGGTTTCTCTCCCATCCAGTGGCCAACCAAGGTCGACGTTCCCTCTGTTGTAAATGATTTATCCCCAGCCCTGCACCCCAGGGTCGCACCTCTACTGTTTGTCCTCAGAGTCTGGAGGCCTGGGCTGCACACTGGCTCTTCGTACAGTTTATCCCCTGCTCATCCCATGCTTTGCTGTTCTTTGTGTTTGCAGTGGGAAGCCGGCAGAAGGGGGAGCACTCAGTCAGGGTGGCTGGCAAAGAGAAGTGTGTCTACTTCTTCTGGCAAGGCCGCCAGTCAACTGTGAGTGAGAAGGGCACGTCAGCTCTGATGACAGTGGAGCTGGACGAGGAAAGGGGGGCCCAGGTAAGTCCTGGAGGCAGATGTGCTGCAGACAAGGGAAAGGAGGGCGCCTGGCTTGTTTCCCTAAGGACCTGATTCTAATGAACAAAGGAGAGCATTGTCCAAAGCCTCCTTACTCTTGATCTGGCTTCCCTGTATTTCAGGCTCTCTTATAGCATGGCCTTAAAGTATATCTGCAAATAATAAACCCACAAAATTAAGTTTAAAGAGCCCATAAGCAGTTTTTAAGTTTTCACTTAACTGATCATCAAGGAATTGTAAATAGGACAAAGATGCCACTTTCCACTCCTAAAATGGCAGAAGTGTCTTAAAAGAATGGATCCAGGGCTGGTGAGGATTCAGGAGGATGGATCCCCATGCCTCTCTCTGCTGGAAGTATAAACTGAAACAGCCACCCTGAAAGGCAGCTTTCACTTAAGAACCTGAAAGTGCTCCCACACTTTGATCAGTTATTCCACTTACACAAATCCATCCTCAGGAAATATCAGAGACGGATGTAAAGGCTGTCTTCCCATGGCCTGCATCCCCCATGGCAGCCCGGGTGATTTTTCTGGGAGCCAGCAGAGCATGCCCTGCCCTCTCTGTTCTCCGTCACACCCGGACCAGCGTCTAAGGGTCTGCTGGTGTCAGTCCTGCACCCTCCAACCTCCCTGGTCTTGGACGCCTGTTCAGGCCACTCCCACCTTTTATGGTTCCCCCCTTTCTGCCCTCTGCAGGGCTTCTGCAGGGATCTCCCCGGCCTGGCACTCCCTGGGTTTCTGTCTGGATGTTACCTCCGTGTGCTTTCCCCACCTTCTTTGTCCCTTTGCTTTCATTTCCACAGCACTTACCCCAACGTAAAAGGACAGTCACTGTTTACTTTGTCTTCCTCTATAAGCATGAAAGAAACTGTGTCTGTCCTGGTCTTACCCACCCCACAGCCCCAGAGCCTGTGTGATGCCTGGCAGGTACCACTGCCCAAAGTCAAAGGTTTTGAAAACATTCCTTTTTAATGTTTGGGTTATCTAACCTCCAGTCCCTTCCTTTATTATGGGAAATTGAGAGTTGATCTTAGCATCCTTTTACTGTCTTGGATGAACAGTTAAGAAAAACATCAGGAAAGAGAGCAGAAGTATTTTCTCCAGAAACAGATCCACAAGCACTCAGCCTTCCAGGTTCCTAAGAACCAATCCTCTTCCCTAGAAGTATTTAATGCATATTTTTTACTGTGGACTATATTTTCCATGTAACAGCTGTTCGTCACTGAAAGCTAATTTACTCTTCATAGTGGATCATTTCAACTGCTTTTGGAGGGGGCAAGTAGAGGCCATAAACAAATATTTTATCATACCTTCAAAATCATCCTTAGGGTTTTGAGTCTTAATCCAGTTGGAGCATTTTATTTGTATCAGTCAATGGGTGAAAAATCACTGCCAAAACAGAAAGCACTCGCACAAAACGGCCCTTGATGATGCACAGTAGGCCTGAGGTTGGTGATTCATAGTGAGAAACACTTCCTGCCTTTCAGTGCTGCCCAGCTGCCAGGCTCTGCTCAACAGCTTCCTGTTTAAGGGAAAATGTGGGCAAAGTGAAAGTCAGCTGACTCAACCCTCCGTTGCTGTTACTATGTTGCATCTCACACTGATGGGTTAACAGATGCAGTGACTGAGGTATCCTGGGTGACAGGCCCTCTGAGGGGACCAGAGGCTGCAAAAGAGATAGTTCTCTTCCCCATAAACACTGTGCCAGTGGCTGGTCACTCTCACTGCTAAGAAGTTTTATTAGAAACATGTTTAAATTAATCACATTATATCCCTACTGCAGAGTATCAGAATTCATGCTTTAAAGGACATGTGATGATAGGAAAACACTAGCCGAAGAAAATCAGGGTATAAAAGCAACATAAAACAGCACTCCTACTTTGAAAAATACAACTGAAAAATACTTTGTATCATAGGAAAGCTGTACTCTAGAACTATCATAGTGTTCTCCATAAATCATGGTATTATCACTGGCTTTTATTTGTCTTTCTCAATATTCTTCAGATTTTCTACACAGGCATGTGTTATTTTTATGACTGCAGAAGCGGGACACGTGACTTATTACTCTATCATGTGTTTCAATTGGAAGGTCCAAGTCCTGCAGGGCAAGGAGCCCCCCTGTTTCCTGCAGTGTTTCCAGGGGGGGATGGTGGTCCACTCCGGGAGACGGGAGGAGGAAGAAGAAAACACACAAAGTGAGTTACTCTTACTCTTGGAATTTGCTTTTCAGGGGTGGGGGTTTGGAGTAAGTCTCTCTTCATGTAGCTGAAGGCAAATTTATAAGTTTGCCTTATAAATCAGCTTTATGGGGTGCCCACACCCCTCCCCCTCCTTCTGTGGAGTTGCCTTCAGAATCCAGCTTTGCATGCAGAAGGCCACAAGATGACCTTAAACTGGATCCTGGAGGGGAAAAAAAATCAGTGGTTTTATCTTTTAAATTATGAGATTTCTATTGACCAACATCTTAAAAAAAATCATCACAGCTTTCAAGCTTAAAATATGCCTGGTTACAACTTAACTAGGTCTTTATAAATTTTGTGAAACTGGTTTTTCTGCATCGTGAACTTTTGGCAACCTGTTTCTAAGTCCACAAAGGTTTGTTTTCTGGGCCTGGGTTAGAAACCAGCCTCGCCCTCCACCTACCCCTCCAGACATTGGAAGGAGTGGGGCTTGGGCTGCCTGGCAGGGTCCCCTCCCTGCTCAGTCACTTCCTAACTGTGCCACTGGCACCCCCTGCAGGCGAGTGGCGGCTGTACTGTGTGCGCGGAGAGGTGCCTGTGGAGGGGAACTTGCTGGAGGTGGCCTGTCACTGCAGCAGCCTCAGGTCTAGGACGTCCATGGTCGTCCTCAACGTCCACAAAGCCCTCATCTACCTGTGGCACGGATGCAAAGCCCAGGCCCACAGAAGGAGGTCGGACGGACTGCGGCCAATAAAATCAAGGACCAGTGAGTGCTGTGTGTGTGAGCACCTCTCCCTGAGCCAGGGCCTCTGGGGTGCAGGCCGAGCATCCCAAGAGCCCCGTGGATGCCCCTATATGTCCAGCATGACTCAGTGTGCAGAGTCCCCACGAGGTCAGGGGCCCCGAAGATCCGAGTTCATGCGACACACGTTCAGCCCAAACCTCCCCTTTGAGGGTTGTCCCCTTTCTGAGGATTTACCTGCTTCCATAAAAGGCAGAAGACCCCTTCAGAGGTTGTGATTCGGCTCTCGAATTATCAGCCTGAGTCCTTGGTTATTTAAAAGAGAACAAATTTCAAGCATCATTCAGGGGATCAGAGCTGGTTTTGTCAGAGGTGTGGAAGGTTTGCAAGCACTCAGCTAGAGAGTCCTGGGACACCAGCCACTGCGTCAGACTGCCAGGCGCCCCTCCTTCAGGGACAAGGGTGTCTGGGAGACAGCTGCCCAAGCGCACTACCAGAGTCCCCAGGTCAGGCAAATGGATGCTGGGCTCCCTTCCTCTTCCAGGCAGGCATCATAGGCGCCCACGACCCAGAGACAGTGCACTCTACAGCCCCAGGTGAGAACACACTCATATACTACAGAGTGGGCTGTCATTCATTATAAGGACCGTTTTAGTTGGAAAGCAGGAAAGATGCTGAACCAATCTGTAGATGTAGTCTGGAATAATTTTGTCCTGCCCACAGTTCCAGGCCTGATAAAAAAACTACTGGACTCTCTCCATGCAGATGTCCCCTGGAGGCCGGGCTGCACAGCAGCAGCAAAGTGACAATTCATGAGTGTGATGAAGGCTCGGAGCCCCTGGGGTTCTGGGATGCTCTGGGGAGGAGAGACCGGAAAGCCTACGACTGCATGCTTCAAGGTAAGCCTACAGCCGGCACCTCCGAGCACCAGCTTCCTCAGTATGTAAATATTTATGCACACGTGCTCCACACAACACGAGGAGTTATCCCAACACCAGGTCTTCCAGACCAACAACCCAATAAGAAGACTAAATAACATTTATCACTAGTTATGATGCCAAGTAGATACTGTGTGTGTCAGGGTAGAGTTGTTCATAAAGAATGCTTCTGCCAGGAAGTGTCACACAGGGCTCCAAAGAGGACAGGGCACTTCCTGGAGCCTTGGATATGTAGCTGTGACTTGCAGAGAAGGGAAGGAGGGAGGAGCATTCCAGGAAACCAGATGGGCACAGCATGAGCCTCTGGGATGAGGTGCTTTTGGTTTAGCCGGTGCCCAGGGTGCAGAGAAATAGTGGTGGTTTAGTCACCAAGTTGCATCTGACTCTTTGCAACCCTCTGTCAGGGGGGTTCTCCAGGCAAGAATACTTGAGTGGGCTGCTGTTTCCTCCTCTAGGGGTCTTCCCAACCCAGAGATCAAACCCACGGTTCCTGCACTGGCAGGCAGGTTCTTTATCACTGAGCCACCTGGGAAGTTGTCCTGGGAAACAGTGGGGTTTAAATGAGAATGGGTCAGTCTTGTCTTTGAATACACGAAATACAGGTTGACATACATACAGAATATAAAAAGTGAACAATTACAGTTTAGGCTGAGCTCGGCCCTGGCTAACCACCTGCTATACGTTCCCTCACTCCATGCTCACAGCCCAACCAAGAAGCTGCCCTGG
The DNA here is from genome assembly GCA_006408675.1 of Madoqua kirkii. Lineage (NCBI taxonomy): Eukaryota > Metazoa > Chordata > Mammalia > Artiodactyla > Bovidae > Madoqua > Madoqua kirkii. The sequence goes on along the minus strand of SJYC01084612.1, from coordinate 18,644 downwards.
TTCACCAGCAGGGAAGCTGAGGCCTGGGAGGTTAAGCATCTCAGCCCAGGTTGGACAACAATGGGATGTCTTTGTGACCACACTGTCCTGCCTCCCAAGTTTTACAAACTTTTCCAGAAGTTCTTAAAATATAGTTGATCCTTGAACAACATAGAGGTTAGGGGCTAAGCTCCACTCCTCCCCTCCACATACACACAGTTGAAAATCCATATATAACTTGTTACTTGGCTATGTCAGGGCTTGGCTGCCCCATGGCCTGTAGGATCTTGGTTCCCCAACCAGGGATTGAATCTGTGTCCCCTGCATGGCATGGCAGAGTCTTAACCACTGGACCACCAGGGAAGTCCCTACATATAACCTGTCACTCCCCCCGAACTACACTACTCATAGGCAACTGTTGACTGAAAGCCGTACCAAGAACACAGACTTAATACCTAGTTTGTAGGTTGTATGTATTATATAATTCTAACAAAAAAAGTGAATGTAATGAAAATTATAAGGGATGGAAATTACATTTACTATAGGATACTATAAATTTCCATCATCTGTTTATGAAATGAATCATTTGTCAGTACCTGCATCAATATTGTCTTAGTGGATACAAAATACTGTAGATGTTATATGTATTACTAAACTAGACATCAAAAATTAAAAGATGTTGTGAAACAGAAATTTGTATTTATTTACAGATATTGGGTTGGACAAAAAGTATGTTTAGGTTTTTCCATATGTTACAAAAATCTTTTTTTATGTTAATTCAACAAATATTTATTGAGTCTTAATTATATATCAAGTACTTTGCCAGACAATAGAGCTAAAATTAGAAGGTGAACAAAACAGATGTGAACATAACTTACAGTGATGTTTTCTTTTGGGGAGGGTTTTGATTGCTTTGCCTAAGTCTAATTTATAAAGAACTTAATCAGTTTAGCTCTGTTTCCTTGTAAGTCCAAATATAACATCTTAAACCTTCAATCCATCCTCAGTGAGGTCTGTGCTGGATCTCTCTCTTGCAGCCTAGAAGCTTGAAAGTATCATGCATTTCTCCTTTGTCAGGTAGAAAGTACACAGGGCTTTAGAAAAGAACAGATTTGACAGTTTTATTTTCCCCCGAGTCTATTCCAATAAGATCAACAATATCCCATTCATTGATGCCAATCTTAATCTGCAAAGAATGGAGAATCCATTCTAAGTTAAGATGGAGTCTTCGTACAATTATTTGGCTTATTATGCACTGCCAGGAATCTGTAATTCCAAAATATGTTCAGTAGGTCTTGGCTGACTCATGCTTTTTTAAGTTCTAAAATTTCTTCTAAGAGATCTATCACTGTAATAAGTTGTTTTCTTCCACAAAATATCCTTTTAAAAGTTATTTGCACTCTTCAGTTCAGTTCAGTCCCTCAGTCATGTCTGACTCTTTGTGACCCCATGGACTGCAGCCCACCAGGCCTCCCTGTCCATTGCCAACTCCCAGAGTTTACTCAAACTCATGTCCACTGAGTAGGTGATGCCATCCAACCATTTCATTTGCACTCAAACCAATCAGTAAATGTTGTGCAGGCTCAGGTTAAGGCATAATCATGCAAATTATTCCTTAACTTTAATCCAGAAATTTTCATTTTGGCATATCCTTCAAAAGAGCTAACAAACTCCCCTCCCCACCCCCCACCCCGCTCCAGTAAATGCTCCATATGTTATGAAAATCTTGAATGAACTCTTTGGCCAACTCAATATAATGAATGATTCATGCACTGATAACAAAAAAGCAACAATATGATTACTTTATAGCACCCAGTGTCACTGATACAGTTGCTTCTCAGTAGCCCAGCTGATACACTAGTGAATAGTTACAACATTTTTACGGCATGCAGCGTTTCAGTCATAATAATAGTCATAATAAACTACTGAAAGCACTGTTACCTTTTTATAAAAATCACTTACCCCTAAAGATAACTGATACACAACTTCTCCAGTTACAAGAGAGATGCAGACTGCTTAGTAATTCTTTGAAAACAAAGTTATAGAACAGTAAGAAAACTAACACATTATTAATCTTACATTAAATATCACTCACCTTATGCCTATGTAAAGGTAGGTATCTACATAGATCTGAAGCATTCATGACATACCTAAATTTTATAACTTTTTCAATATTTCTAGGCTATGCAGTTTGTCTGCAGGTTTTTCAAGCTGTCACCTCCAAAAGATTTTTCCAATGTATCTATTGGAAAAAATTTATGATGAACCATTTCCCAAAGCCTGTGTTAATATTTATAGACTTATAGCTGCAGGTATTTTTTGAGTATATATGCCACTCTCTACTTAATAGCTGGAGAACTGAGTTGTTTCAAATTTTTCTCTAACAACGTTGTGAATAGTTTTCAAAAGAATTATCTGTATTTGTTTCTAGTCAAGGTAAATTCCTATACCTAGGACAACTGTGGTGAAGTTATTATAACGTCTTACAGTAACATCTGCAAGTGTCCCCAGAACACTGGGCCAAATTCCATTCTTACCCATTAATTGTAGCCCACCTCACCAGCAGTTTACAAATGTGTACACTTCATAGCACAAGTCACATGCTTGGTTTATTACTTTTCCTCACTGATGGTAGAAATTATGATCTAAACACTGTTATAACAATGTTTTAAATTAGAAGTACTGTTAAATGCTGTCTATATGTATTTCTTAGCCACATGTACTTCTGTTTGGGTGAATATTTTATTTGTGCCTTTAGCACATTTTTAGATATTTATTGTCTTATTATTACATTTCTTTATATACTGCTAAAGATATGAACAGGTTTCCATATTTCCCATTTTGTCACTTGCCTTTTCATTTTGTTTGGTTGAGGGTGCTTTCTAATGCAGTGTAATTTTTCATTTTTATGTTGTTAATGCATAAATCTCTTCTTGAATTACTTTTTATGCAGTTACAATTAAAAAGGCCTTGCCCACCTCCAAGTTGAGATGAATTGTACCCCTTTTTACACTTGTGCTTTGATCATTTCATGTCTTACATTAATTCTCCAGATCACCTGGAATTTATTTGTCTTTAGCTTTTTGTTCTCTTTTCTTTCAAAGATCCTGGAAATTTTAACTTCACACCCCGCCTGTTCATCCTCAGCAGCTCCTCTGGCGACTTCTCAGCCACCGAGTTCATGTATCCTGCCCGAGACCCCTCTGTGGTCAACTCTATGCCCTTCTTGCAGGAAGACCTGTACAGCGCCCCACAGCCAGGTATGGCCCACAGAAGCGGAGAGTCGTTCTGAGCCAGCAGAAGGCTCACCTTCTAAGGAGTCTTTTTACTTTGCATCTAGTAAGCAGTTTTTATCTGCTAAGTATACTTTCTTATACTATCACTCATGTAATCCTCATACCTAGCCCACAACCAAAGGAAGATGACATCAATCACGTAGTATAGTATAAAAAACTGACCCTCAGATACTCAACTCACCCAAACTCATCAGTTAATAGGTTGAGTGCAACTGTGTCGGGCATCAGTCTCTGCTGTTTGCTCAGTTTCCCTCCATCTTCTTGATTCATGTTCTCATGTGGCTGCTCTTGCTCCAGCCATCATGTTTCTGTTCAAAAGAGAAGAAGAGTAGGAGAAACTGCAATGATAGCCAAGTCTCTCCCTTTGATCAGGTAAAACAAAAGCTTTCCCTGAAACCCCCAGCTGCAAGGGAACCTTGCCCGAGTCACAGGAGCAGGGGTTGGGAGCATCTTTGGGGTGAACCCCAGAGCAGTGTCTACAGTTGTGTGTGAGGTCAGCTATCCCAGCCTTAGGTTGTCTCCGCTCTCACAAGAGCCTGGAGTGGCATCAGGAACCTCACGGACCCCGGCCAGCCCGTCACCACCTGAGAAGCTTGCCTGGTATACATGGTCATACTGGGGAAATATTAGCTAGTGTCTTAGAAAGGGCTGCCACCCACCTCTTCATCCTAAGGCTCAGGTTAGGTCTTCAGCCTCCACTGGGCTTTTCAGTCGTGTGGTTATCACAGAACCCAGAGATGAGAGCCAGGAAAAGACTCTGGTGAAATGAGCCGGCAGATGGGAGAGGCCTTGGCGACATCAAAGAAGAGTCAGGCTAATGGTTTGCTGGAGAGAAAAGGGGACCATCATTGGGATCTCTGCAGGCCCATTCCTCCCTAAAGGAACTGTGGACTCAGATGGCCTGTTTAGCCAGTCAAGCATGGGCAGGGCAAGCCTGATGTGCTCCCCAGTGTTTAACATGCTCTTGGGGGTCGGCGGTGCTGACAGCCCCTCGGGGGTCACAAGTCTCATCTATCCCAATCTTGGCACCTGGCCAGGACCCAGAGAGCAGCTGTGGAGTGGGGGGCGGTGGGGAATTAAGAGGAAACAGCCTACCTCATCAACGGCAGCTCTGCCTCAGGCTTTGCCTGATTTGTCCTTCAAAAGCCACATCATCAGGGGGACCCGCCCTGTGGCCCTGAGTTTACCTGCCGAGGGGCTTCTCCCACTGACCATAGTGGCAGGGAGGGAGGCACCGGTTAGGCTCGGGGAAGAGTCCCTGACTGTCTCTCTACCCTCACAGCGCTTTTCCTTGTTGACAATCACCACGAAGTGTATCTCTGGCAAGGCTGGTGGCCCATCGAGAACAAGATCACGGGCTCTGCACGCATCCGCTGGGCCTCGGACCGGAAGAGCGCCATGGAGACAGTGCTGCAGTACTGCCGAGGTGAGGGCCCCAGCAGTGGGCACCCTTCATCCAGATGCCCAGATGGCTTTCTGGAGACTTAGAGACCCAGGCCAGGCCTCCCTTTCTGTGGGTGGCACTAGCCTGGAAAAGAAACTGCAGTCAGCCGTGAAACTGACTTTGTTTTTCCCCTGGAACTGCTTGAGGCTTATTACTTTTGAAATTAATACATTCTAAGCTGCCAACATGAATGAGATTTCATTTCTCTTTTTTAAAATTGAAGTTGAGTAAATGTACAATATTATATGTTACAGGTGTATGATACAATGATTCATGATGTTTAAAGGTTATACTCCATTTATAGTTATTATAAAACATTAGCTATATTCCCCATGTTATACAGTATATCCTGGTAGCAGATTTTATACCTAACAGTTTATACCATTAAATCCACTACCCCTTATATTGCCCCTCCCCATTTCAACAAACTAGGGAATATCTCTTTTCTCTTGGACTGATCAAAAAGTTCATTCGGGTTTTTACATAACATCTTATGGAAAAACCCAAATGAACTTCTTGGCCAACCTGATACTATAAGGCCATCTATTGTTAACCTGTCACCCTCAAGATGAACAGTTGAGTTGTGGGATGGCTAGCCTGGTTAAAACTCTCCTGCGCTCAGGGTTAATCATGCTGAGGGACCCTGTCAGGGAATAGAGAGAGCCCCCAGATGGGCTGGAAGGCCGACGGCAACCTTTCTGTCATTAGTGTTACATCTGCAAAGAAAGGTGTGCAGTCCATTCTTGGCTTCTCTATCATACTATCCACCTGAAACTGGTGGTCTTTTATATAAAATGAGGACACCAGTAATTAATTTCTTAATTTTTAAGACCTCATTGATTAGTATACTGAGTATGTACAGTCAATTTTCTCTTGAGAAACTCTTTCATAATAAAATAACTAAATTTCCCACAAAACATAAAATCTAAAGCAGCTTCTAAACTGCTGTCATTACCTGGTTAATTCTCACTGAACTTGATGCTGGGTCAGGAAGTCAGAGGAATACTTGATGGGTGAGTCCAGGAGGAAGAAAAGGAGCCCCAGAGAAAGGCTGTCTTTCTTCCCATCCAGGGAGGGTTCTGTTAGGGTCAGGAACCTTAAAATCAAGTCACTTCCAGGCAACTACATGCATACCTATATGCATGAAGTTAAACATCTTATGTAAACACCCTCCAGGCAGGGTTGTCAACTACTCATAACCTACATTTTAAGCCTGAAGTCAAGGGATGCAAACAAAAGATTTCAGAGGAAATCAGGGAAAGACTGGGCCTTCAGGGCCACCCCAGGTCTGTGATGTCTGCCTTCTGTGTGACTGCAGGGAAAAACCTGAAGAAGCCGCCCCCCAAGTCTTACCTCATCCACGCTGGCCTGGAACCCCTGACCTTCACCAACATGTTCCCCAGCTGGGAGCACAGAGAAGACATTGCAGAGATCACGGAGATGGTGAGCACCCTTCCTCGTCTTCCAGGGACTCCCTGCCTTTCAGGCTGTAGGGTAGCTTGCCCTGGGGAGAAAAGGCCAACTGCATTTTCATGTGAAAATGTGATTCCTTGTTCACATGTTGACCAGTCTACACTGAATCAGCACAGGGAGAAGAGAAGCCTAAGGAGAAGTCAATGAAAGTAACTGGGTAACTTTCTACACACCATGCTCAGGTCCAAACAAAAGCAAAGGTGAACTTAATTACTTTGAAGACCACACACAAAAGCAGCCATCTCTTCTACCTGTTAAAGATCCATTGCCTCTTTAAGTCCATATAAAGCACCATAGAACAGCCCCCTGTCTCAGACCTCAACCTTGGGTCCAAGGAGACATGGAATAACTCTGTGATGAGTTCACCTGCTCAAGTAACGCAGGGAGTGAAGGTGTGTGATGCAGGATGGCTCGACTCCTCTTTCCTGCCATCCTTTATCTCCATGAGGCATTTATCATAACCTCTATTCACCAAAACACATTATTAGCCAGCATGTTATCCTTTCCAGCTGCACTGAGAAGAGGAAGCTTACCACAGCTCTGTAGAATTTCTTAATGTATGGGTTTTGAACACTGCTCACAACAGCAACCTCAAGGAAGTTTTTTATTTGGTGGGAGATAGGTTTGTCCAGTGGGATTTTTCTTGCTATGCGAACACAGGGCTGCTTACTTGAGGGAGATGATGGGGGATATTTGATAGGAGGTCTGGATAACTTTAAACTGCAAAAGTGTGCTGCTGCTTGACCATGGAGAGGGCCTGCTTGATCTCCGCTGCCAATCCTAGGCTGCCTGGGAGCCAACAGGCATGGTAAGGTGTCTCTGTGCATGACGGATGTGTGACCCAGAACACCTCGAAGCTCTCCAGGTTCAAGGACATCAATCAGTGCCATCCTCTGTTCTCTGCAGACCCTGGAGGGGGTTAAAAAAAAAAAACCCATTCAGCCCCAGCACATTCTAGATGCATTTTCTTACCTTTTTCTATTGAGGATTAGGAGATGGGATCTGAGGTATACAGAGGGGAGGTTGATTCTTATTAAGGTTAATCGCTTTTATATATATATATATATGTAAGCACATTCCATTATTTGCATGCTTCTGATGTCTCAGCTTCACATGTAATCATCTTCTTGATAATTCACACATGTGAGAGGTCCTAAACTTTTTTGCTGATGTATATGAAAACCCATGGGGGCAGTGAGAGGGCATCTCAGGCTAGGCTGGGGTGGGGATGGGCTGGGTGATATATTCACAGTGCATGATGAAATATGTTCAGACATGGAGGTCCCCCTCTCGGCACCCTCTTCTTCTCCAGGACACAGAAGTTTCAAATCAGATCACCCTAGTGGAGGATGTCTTAGCCAAACTATGTAAGACCATTTACCCGCTGGCTGACCTCCTAGCCAGGCCACTCCCTGAGGAGTCGACCCTCTGAAGCTGGAGATCTATCTCACCGATGAGGACTTCGAGGTAAGTATTTCTCCTGGGTGGAACTGCGTTTGAGTGTCGCGCATGGCTTGTCGGAGGGTCCGTTCGCTCAGCCGCTGGGCATTTCTTTCTCTCCCAGTTTGCACTAGACATGACCCGAGACGAGTACAACGCACTGCCCGCTTGGAAGCAGGTGAACTTGAAGAAAGCGAAAGGTCTGTTCTGAGTCATGAGACGCTGGAGGAACCTGGGTAGTCACTTTCAATACTGATGGACCAGGAAAATGGATGTTTTAGTGTGGGAGCCTGGTATTTTTAAATATGTTTTTTCATCTGCATTTTTAAAACCTGAAGTGACCAGCTTTCCTGCTCATTTGGGAGTTGTGTATTTTGTAAATGTTCCAGAGAATTTTCTGGGAACACGCTTTCCACACGTCAGCAAGTGATATTTGTGAGGTATCCGTGGCCCTACATGCACTTACGCAGCAGGTCCTCAGCAGCGGTCACGGCACTGCCCTCCCACTCCAGCTAAGCGTTGCCTATTTTTTTGAAGCAGTTCTCTTTATAAAGTGTTATTTTGATAGTTTGTGGATTCTAAAATATATATTTATATAAACACCATATAAATCAAATATGTATTTAACAAACCAATATGTATTCATTCACTTTTAAGATTTTTTTTTGGTGTCAATATTAAAAGGTAGTTGCTTCTGTTGAATTAGTTCTGCCATCTATGTGTACTTTCACCCGTATTCAGAAGCGTCTCCTTTGGTGTTAAGTCTGACTCGTTCTGCTGCTTCCGGTGCTAAGATGAACAAAGGCTCTTAAGAATCTGTGCGAATCTACCTTTCTACCTTAATATCACCCCCAAATGTATAGTGCCTTGTTTTATGTACAGTTTATATACAGAAAAGTTTGCTCTGCATTTTTTGACGATGGTTTGGAACAGTATCTACAATTTTACTCTAAAATAGTAGAAATTTAAAAAAAAAAACCCTCTATTTCTAATACCTGTGTAAACATTATACATGTCATTTGGTGACAGAGGACTCCAAAATAAAAGCTTCAGAATAAACACAACTATGAACTGATTGGTTCACACTGAGTTCCTGTCTGAAAAACATTTTTTTGTAAATGTTAACCTTGTACCAATATTTCACCATTCAGTGTTAACTGCTCTTTTAATGTAACTCAGGAAAAGATGGAATACAAGGTCATACAACTAAACAGACAAATATTCAGCCCATAAAATGAGTTGAAGACATATTTTTGCAAGTCATCATTCAACAGATGCTCTTTATCCTCAACTATAGCTGTGTGTCATATTCAAGAGCTCAATGCCTTTTTAAAAATACTGCATATATAAGGTAGTTAGAAAAACATGAAAAACTCACCAGCTTTTATGTTCTAAAATCCAGGATCCAAGGGAAAAGAATCTGAAAAAGAATGTATGTGTAACTTAATCACTTTGCTGCAGACCTGAAACTAAACGTTATAAATCAACTGCAATAAACAAACCCCAACCCATGGTTTTGAACAAAGACCACATACCCTGATATGGGTTGTTACCACCACCCCCACTTTGGTCTTATTAATAGTTCATGTATCAATCCATGATTTCTAAACTCCATCACTGACCACGAGCCCCCTGTCCCCTGAGACTGCACTAGGTCAGGGATCTGTACCTGCTCCTGGCCCCCCCACTTGACGACTGTGTGACACTGGGCCATCCCAGAACTGTTCCACCTCCATCTCTTCAAATCAGCACTGTAACTGCCCACCTCGTATAACTGATTCTTACCAAGGCTATCAGTGTTACTGTCATGGAGGTGGACTTAGGAAAGCAAGAGAGTTAAAATTAAGGAACATGGTCACACATCTAGAAATAACAGGTTCAACCCAGGAAGACCTTCCAAAGAGAAAACATGGAAAAGTCGAGGGAAGGAGGAGCAGAGAAGCATGCTGCAATAAGCCCTTTGGGTGGAGAACCTGCTCTAGGTGTGATGGACAATACAGAGTCGTCAGCAATACCCACTGCTGCTGCTGTTAGGTTGCTTCGGTCGTGTCCAACTCTGTGCGACCCCATAGACAGCAGCCCACCAGGCTCCCCCGTCCCTGGGATTCTCCAGGCAAGAACACTGGAGTGGGTTGCCATTTCCTTCTCCAATGCATGGAAGGGAGAAGTGAAAGTGAGGTCACTCAGTTGTGTCCGACTCTTCACGACCCCATGGACTGCAGCCTTCCAGGCTCCTCTGTCCAGGGATTTTCCAGGCAAGAGTGCTGGAGTGGGGTGCCACTGCCTTCTCCAGCAATACCCATTAGATTTTCCCAAATGCTCTAAAACTGTTTCTACCCATGTGTACCTAGCACTGTCCCTAGCACTGTGTCTGCCTCTCACCTCTTATAAACAGGGCACCCGTCTTGGTTTCACATTTGCTTTTTGCCTCTTTTCCTGAGTTGTTTCCCCAAATCTCTCTCCAGTCTATAGAACCAGACCCTCCTCTCTCATGTGGTTTTGTGATGGCAGGATGTGACCTTTGTGTCTTGGGAAGGGCCCTGCCTGAACACATGATGTGCTGAGTCTCAACACCTCAGCCAGCTGGGCTGCACCCTTCCTCCAGAGCCACATTCCTAGGTGAACCATCTGGGAAACTTTTATTAAAAACAGCTGGTGTTTTCTTCATTTGCTGCTTTTGAACTAAGGAACTTGAACAGAGGGGAACGGATGTCTGGGTGGAGACAAGATGTCATAAGTGTCCTGAGGCTGTGGGGGAACTGCAGGAGTACAAGTGGGCTCCGAGGTGAGGAGCCCTCACCCTGACGATATGTTCTCCCTGGGCTATGTCAGGGCCAGAAAGGCCACTCAGGAGCCCCTCTTCGTGTTCTCCTTATTCCAGCCCCTCCTGTGCCTGAGCTCCATTCTTGTAAAAGGGGATGCATTCCAGAAACAGCCTGAGAATCTGTTTTGGTCCTTCACTTCCTTCTTTTCTTCTGATTGTAACGTAACACCCTGTCTACACAGTGACTTGTACATGAATGATCACGGAGGCATCGTTCATAATAACCCAAACCTACAAACAACCCACCGGTCCATTGACTAAGAAAATGTGGTAGATTCACACAATGAAATACTATCCAACAGGATAGGTAACAAGATACTGATCAACACTCCAACAGTGGACCTCAGAAATGCCATTTAAGAACTGAGCGTCTAGGATTAGCAGATGCAATATAGGAGGAGTAAACAGCAAGGTCCTATAGCACACGGAACTATATTCAACATCCTCTGATAAACCAAAATAAATATGTGTGTTAATAACTGAATCACTTTACTGTACAGCACAAATTAATAATACATCTCATAGAATGGGAGAAAATATTTGCAAATGAAGCAACTGATAAGGGATTAATCTCCAAAATATACCAAGAGCTCATGCAGCTCCATGTCAGAAAAACAACCCAGTCAAAAAATGGCAGGAGATCTAAACACACATTTCTCTAAAGAAGACATAGAGATGGTCAAAAGCACGTGAAAGAGGATGTCCCACATCACTAACGATCAGAGAAAAGCAAATAAAAACCAGACTGAGGTATCACTGCAGACCGGTCAGAATGGTCATCATCAAAAAGTCTACAAACAATAAATGCCAGAGGAGCTGTGGAGAAAGGAAACCCTTTTAGACTGCTGATGGGAATCCAAGTTGGTACAGCAACTACGGAAAACAGTATGGAGGTTCCTTAAACAAGTTGCCACGTGAACCAGCAATCCCACTGCAGGCACATATCCAGAGAAAACCACAATCTGGAAAGACGCAGGCACCCAGTGTTCACTGCAGCACTGTTTACAATAGCCAAGACACACAAGAATGCCTGAATATCCATCCTCAGAGGCATAAAGAAGATATGGTATAAACACATACAATGGAGGACCACTCAACCATAAAAAGAATGAAATAATGCCATTTGCAGCAACATGGATGGATCTAAAGACTGTCACACCGTAAGCCAGGCAGAGAAAGAGAAGGCCGTGTATCACTCAGTGGACTCTAATTTTTTAAAAATGATACAAATACACAAAACAGAAACAGACTCACAAATATCTAAAACAAACACAGCTGCCAGAGGAAAAAATGAGATGGAGGGTAAAAGCCAGAGTTTGGTGTTTGCAGACACAAACTACTAAATATAAAATGAACAACAAGGACCTACTGCATAGCACAAGGAACTCTACTCAATATTCTGTGATAACCTGCATGGGAAAAGAATCTGAAAAAAGAATGAATATATGTATATGTGTAACTGGATCACTCTGCTGTACCCCTGAAACTAACACAAATTGTAAATCAAGTATATTCCAGTGAAACATAAATAAAGGGGAGGGGAAAAAGAAACATCATTCAGTGAAAGAAGCCAGACACAAAAGGCCATATAAACTGTTCAATTTCATGTATTTGGAATTTCCAGGGAGGACAAATCCATTCAGACAGATGGGCGGCGGAGATGGGAGTAAAGACTGACTGTGGATAAGCAGGTGGGACCTTTGAGGGGCGGGACTTTCTGAAACTATAGACTTCCCAACTGCATTGTGGTGGTGGCTGCACAAGTCCGTGCAAGCACTAAAACTTAAGTGAAGTGCACACTTACACAGGTGTGTAATCAAAGCACAAGAAAGCCACTTTAAAAAAAGTAACACCAATCTACGTGAAAAATGCAAATATTATAAGGATACATAATTTAGAGCTGAAAGTCATAGCTGTTCTTTCTGTTAAAAGAAATAATCATTCATGACACCTGTGAAGACAGGAAGGCAGGGATGTCCCCAGTGGTCTGGTGGTTAGGACCAGTGCTTCCACTGTGGAGGGCCTGGGTTCAATCCCTGGTCAAAGAACTAAGATCCCATGAGCCTCATGGCATGGCCAAAAATAAAAAAGATGTTATTTAGGACAATCACGACAGGTGTAGGGGCCACTGCTGGAGGGGAAAGACTGGACTCAACCGCAAAGACACAAGGAAGAGTGAGAATTTATAGCAAAGAAGCAGATGGAGGTGGGGGTCATTGGATAAGGAACCACTAAGAGGAAAAATCAGGGTAAAAGGCAGTTCTGGCCAAACTGACCTAAGAAGACTCAGGGCAGATCAGGGTGACCAGACACTACCCGGGGGATGGTGGAGGGTGAGGAGTCCGACAGGTCACGAGGGTGATGAGACATCGAGGGAGGGGGTCTGGCTAAACCTACTTGATCTAGCTACCCACGGGCCTGCCTCTGAGGCCACACCCAAGGACAGACTCAGAGGAGACTGACTACAGCTTGGTCAAGGGCAGCGTCTGTCACCACTTTCCATATACAGTTACTTCAACAGTTTGATTTATAATCTTCTAGGTTTTTCTTTACATGAGAACATTGAGATGTATGCTGTTTTTCTTTCTTAAGAGAAAAACTGCATTTGTTTTTTGGCATGTTAATTCTCCCATTAACAGCAGGGCTCAGACACTAGTCCCTGGACACTGATCCTGGTGTATGTGAGGTTCTGTGGTCACGTAGGGCTCAGTGTGAAGGTCCAGAGCAGCAGCGGTGGGAACCCAGCCCCTCCAAATCCCACCACCACTCAGTGCTCCTCAGAGGATGGGCAGCATGCAGCCAGGGCCCAGAGAGGGAGGATTTGGGGACTGATTTTCACAGGTCTTTTTTTTTAACCTCTTCTTTTGTTTTGGGGTAGAGCCAATTAACAGTGTTGTGATAGTTTCAGGTGGACAAGAAAGCCATGCATGCACATGTATCTATTCTTTCCCAAACTCCCCTCCTATCTAGGCTTCCACATAAAACTGGGCAGAGTTCCATGTGCTATAAAGAAGGACCTTGCTGGTTATCCATTTTAAACACAGCAGTGTGTACATGTCCATCCCAAGTTTCCTCACTGACCTTCCCCCACCCTTTCCCCTGGTAACATAAGCTCCTTCTCTAAGGCTCACAGGCCTCTCTTGATCTCAATCCAGAGTAAGGACCCGAAGCCTCAAAACAGGCCTTTGTGGAAAGTAGATCAACAGTGTATTGAGTGGCTAGGAAGTCATGGGACCATAACAAGTCACAGTCAAGGTAATGATTCATAGGCAAATAAACTGAAATAATGGAATACTGAATATACTGGAACAGTGTCTGACCCAAAGAAAAAGCCCTACTTTAGTTCCTCATAAAAACTAACTGCAGGAGACTGATCAAGACAGTGGAGGAGTAGGATGTGAAGCGTAATGTCTCTCACAGATACATCAAAAATTTCTTCTACATGTGGAACAAGTCTCATAGAATACCTACTGAATGCTGCTGGAAGACCTCAGACTGCCAAAAGAGCAATAGAATTTCCATGTAAGCAGGTAGGAAAAAAGAAAGGGAGAAAGGGATCAGGAAGGGACCTGAGCCCCAGGAGGGGGCTATGAGAGAGGAAAGGTTCCTCACTCTGGGAAGGCCCCTCACCGGCGAGGAGGTCGGCCAGGACGGAGGGGAGCTTCAGAGGAGAATGCAGCAGCCAGGGCAGACGGGAAACTGCACAGGCAGGCAGTGTCGCCACCCTGCACGCCCCAGCCTGAGCCACGCACTCACAGGTGCAGGATGGGGCTGGGGGCTGGAACTCAGGCTTCAGACAGCAGACCAGGGAGAGGGCTGGGGATGGCCAGCCTAGGCTGGCTGGAATCTGACTGCAGCCACAACTGAGGAAGTCCCAGCTGCCTTAGAGGCCAGGTGTATTGTTTGAGGGGTGCATGAGGGAAGGGGTGGGACCCAAATTCCTTCCCTGTGCACGTGCTCACAGAAGGCAGGACACCACCTGCACTGGCTCCAGGTGTGGGTACAAGACACCATCACCCACCTTCCTCACAGACCCCAGGAGTCCTGAGCCACCTCCACCCCCATCACACGCTCCAGGGTACACCTCAGCCACCACCCCTGCCAAGAACCCTAGGACCAGGCACCAGCCACCACACTGCAAGTCTGCACACCCCTATCAAGCAGACAATGACCAGCACACACTGAGGAAGGAGGGGACAAGCATCAACACTAAGAAAAGCCCTTAAACCCATACCAGCTTCTTAGGGTCACCCCCACATATAAACTGTCCTCCAAGACCACAGTAGATAACTGCTTCCCCTAAACTCACAGAGTAAGAGAAATGTAAGTAAAATTAAGAAGAAAAGGAGCCACTCCCAGTTAATAGATCAAGAGAATTCCCCTGAAAGAACAATAAAACAGGCCTCTTCATTCTAATAGACACGGATTTCAAAAAGGGGAAAATGAAAATACTGAAGGAATTAAGAAAGGCTATCAACAGAAATGCAGAGTACTTTAAAAAGGAACTAAAAAATATGGAGAGAAACCAAGAAAAATTAGCAAACTCGTCTGCAGAGAGAAAATCTGAGCTAAAAGCAATAAATAGCAGAATGGATAACACAGAAGAAAGAATAAATGGTCTGGATGATAGAATAATGGAAATTACCCAATTGGGATAGCAGACAGAAAGCCAAATTAAAATACATAAAAGCAATATGAGACCTATGTGATAACATAATTACACATAGCATGCCAATCTATGTGTAACACAGATTCCAGAAAAGGAAGAATAAAAAGAGGATTGAAAATGTATTTGAAGAAATTATGGCTGAAAATTTTCCAAACCTAACAAAGAAGAGATATTCGTGTACAGGATGCACAGAGGGTTCCCAAACAAGCTAAACTCAAACAGACCACACCAAGACATATTATTATAAAAATACAAAGAAAGGGTTCCAAAGGCAACAAGAGAAAAACAGAGAGTTAATTACAAGGGAATTCCATATGGCTATCAGCTGGTTTCTCTACAGAAATTCTGATGGCCAGAAGGGAGTGGCAAGATGTATTCAAATTCCTGAAGAGAAAAATCTGTAATATAGGATACTCTACACAGAAGGTCACCATTTAGAATAAATGAGAAATCAAAAAATTTTCTCAGAGAAGCAAAAACTAAAAGAATACAACAATACTAAACCTAATCTGAAGGAAATATTGAAAGGTTTTCTCTAAATGGTAAGATTCTACAGGAAAGAGAAAAATCACAATTGGAAAACAAATCACCTTAAATAAAGCCAATACACAAGTTAAAACAAACAAAAATTTCTGTGAAACTGATGATAACCACAACAAACAGCAAAGGGAGGAACAGGAAAGGTGTAAAAAAGGACATCAAAATCATAAAATGTGAGAGAGAAGAGAAGAAAATGTAGATTTTTTTCCTAGAATGTGTTTGAGCATATATGACTATAAATCTAAGGCACACAGACATAGGAAGGTGTTAACATACTTGAGAAACAGGGTAGCCACAAATCAAAAACATAAAATAGATTCACAAAAACCAAAAAGAAAAGAACATAAGTATAATATAAGAAAGGCGGCTTCCCTGGTGTCTCAGACGGTAAAGAAATCTTCTGCAATACAGGAGACCTGGGTTTGAGCCCTGAGTAGGGAAGATTCCCTGGAGAAGGGAATGGTTACCCACTCCAGTATTCTTGCCTGGAGAATCCCATGGACAGAGGAGTCTGGCGGGCTACAGTTCATGGGGTTGCAAAGACATCAGACATAACTGAATGACTAAGCACACATATAATAAAAAAGAAAATCATCAAACCACAACAAGAAAAACAAAAAGAAAATGACAAGTAAGAAATATAAAATGAATGGGAAAACAAGATTCAAAATGGTAATAAATACATATCAATCAGTAATTACCATAAATGCCAATGGACTGAATGCTCCAGTCAAAACACACAGAATGATAGGTTGGATTAAAAACCAAGAGCCAGCAATATGCTGCCTGTAAGAGGCTTGCTTTAGGGCAAAGGACACCCACAGACTGAAGCTGAAGGGACACAAAAAGATATCTCATGCAAACAAAAATGACGGGAAAGCTGGGGTCACAATATTCATATCAGACAAAACAGACTTCAAAACAAACGCCATAAAGATAAAGGACACTGTATAATGATAAAAGCAGCAATACAAGAAGAGGATTTTACACTTCTCAACATATGTAACACCTAATATGTGCATGTGTGCTCAGCTGCTCAGTCATGTTTGACTCTCTGTGATCCCATGGGCTCCTCTGTCCATGGAATTTTCCAGGCAAGAATACTGGAGTGGGCTGCCATTTCCTACTCCAAAGGATCTTCCTGACCCAAGGATCAAACCCCTGTCTCTTGCATTTACTGCACTGGCAGGCAGAGTCTTTACCACTGTGCCACCTGGTAAACACTAATATAGGAGCACCTAATACATAAAACAGAGACGTAAAAGGAGAAACTGATGGGAATGCAATAAAACAGGGACTTCAACACCCTACTCACATCAGTGGACAGATATTTTAGACAGAGGATCAGTAAAGCAACAGAGATCCTAAATGATACAATAGAATAGACTTAATTGACACTTTTAGGACGCAACAGCAAAAACCAGAATATATATTCTTTTCAAGTACACATGGAACAGTCTCTAGGACTGACTGCATACTAGGGCACAAAACAAGCCTCAACAGATCTAAGAGTACAGAAATCATCTCAAGCACCCTACTGACCTCAACAGCATGAAATTAGAAACCAGCCAGAGGAAGAGAAATGGGGGTGGGGGAAGGAATTTAAGGAATATGTGCTGAGAACTACAAAACATCAGAAAGGAAACTGAAGAGAATTCAGAGAAATGGAAGGATATCTCATGCTCTGAGATTGGAAGAATTAGTATTGTCAAAACGGCCATACTACCCAAAACAATTTACAGATTTAATGAGATCTCTATCACATGGTTGGTGGCGGTTTAGTTGCTAAGTTGTGTCCAACTCTTGCAACGCCCTGGACTGTACCCTGCCAAGCTCCTTCGTCTATGTGATTCCCAGGCAAGAATACTGACCCATGACATTTTTCACAGAATTAGAATAAAATAATAAAATTCACACAGAACCATAAAAGACTCAGAATTGCCAAAGTAATCCTAAAGAAAAAGAACAAAAGCAGGGGCATAATACTCTCAGATTTCAAACAATACAAAACTACAGTCATCAAAAGACTATGGTGTTACCACACAAAAAACAGGCACACACACAAAACCAGGAACACACACTCTTCAGTTCAAATGGCTTACACTTAAATGTAAAACACGGCACCATAAAATTCCTAGAAGAGATCATAGGCTAAACATTCTCTAACATCAGTTCAGTTCAGTTTGGTCACTCAGTTGTGTCCGACTCTTTGCGACCCCGTGAATCACAGCACGCCAGGCCTCCTTGACCATCACCAACTCCCAGAGTTCACTCAGACTCACGTCCATTGAGTCAGTGATGCCATCCAGTCATCTCATCCTCGGTTGTCCCCTTCTCCTCCTACCCCCAATCCCTCCCAGCATCAAAGTCTTTTCCAGTGAGTCAACTCTTCGCATGAGGTGGCCAAAGTATTGGAGTTTCAGCTTTAGCATCATTCCTTCCAAAGAAATCCCAGGGTTGATCTCCTTCAGAATGGACAGGTTGGATCTCCTTGCAGTCCAAGGGACTCTCAAGAGTTTTCTCCAACACCACAGTTCAAAAGCATTAATTCTTCGGCGCTCAGCTTTCTTCACAGTCCAACTCTCACATCCATACATGACTACTGGAAAAACCATAACCTTGACTAGATGGACCTTAGTCGGCAAAGTAACGTCTCTCTGCTTTTGAATATGCTACCTAGGTTGGTCATAACTTTTCTTCCAAGGACTAAGCGTCTTTTAATTTCATGGCTGCAATCACCATCTGCAGTGATTTTGGAGCCCCAAAACAAAAAGTCTGACACTGTTTCCACTGTTTCTCCATCTATTTCCCATGAAGTGATGGGACCAGATGCCATGATCTTCATTTTCTGAATGTTGAGCTTTAAGCCAACTTTTTCACTCTCCTCTTTCACTTTCATCAAGAGGCTTTTTAGTTCCTTTTCACTTTCTGCCATAAGGGTGGTGTCATCTGCATATCTGAGGTTATTGATATTTCCCC
>SJYC01084611.1:0-20479 GCA_006408675.1 Madoqua kirkii | reverse complement strand
CCATGATCTTCATTTTCTGAATGTTGAGCTTTAAGCCAACTTTTTCACTCTCCTCTTTCACTTTTATCAAGAGGCTTTTTAGTTCCTTTTCACTTTCTGCCATAAGGGTGGTATCATCTGCATATCTGAGGTTATTGATATTTCTCCTGGCAATCTTGATTCCAGCTTGTGTTTCTTCCAGTCCTGCGTTTCTCATGATGTACTCTGCATATAAGTTAAATAAGCAGGGTGACAATATACAGCCTTGACGTACTCCTTTCCCTATTTGGGACCAGTCTGTTGTTCCATGTCCAGTTCTAACTGTTGCTTCCTGACCTGCATATAGGTTTCTCAAGAGGCAGGTCAGGTGGTCTGGTATTCCCATCTATTTCAGAATTTTCCACAGTTTATTGTGATCCACACAGTCAAAGGCTTTGGCATAGTCAATAAAGCAGAAATAGGTATTTTTCTGGAACTCTCTTGCTTTTTCCATAATCCAGCAAATGTTGGCAATTTAATCTCTGGTTCCTCTGCCTTTTCTGAAAGCAGCTTGAACATCTGGAATTTCACGGTTCACATATTGCTGAAGCCTGGCTTGGAGAATTTTGAGCATTACTTCACTAGCGTGTGAGATGATTGCAACTGTGTGGTAGTCTGAGCATTCTTTGGCATTGCCTTTCTTTGGGATTGGAATGAAAACTGACCTTTTCCAGTCCTGTGGCCACTGCTGAGTTTTCCAATTTTTTTGGCGTATTGTGTGCAGCACTTTCACAGCATCATCTTTCAGGATTTGAAACAGCTCAACTGGAATTCCATCACCTCCACTGGCTTTGTTTGTAGTGATGCTTTCTAAGGCCCACTTGACTTCAAATTCCAGGATGTCTGGCTCTAGATGAGTGATCACACCATTGTGATTATCCGGGTTGTGAAGATCTTTTTTGTACAGTTCTTCTGTGTATTCTTGCCACCTCTTCTTAATATCTTCTGCTTCTGTTAGATCCAGACCATTTCTGTCCTTTATTGAGCCCATCTTTTCATGAAATGGTCCCTTGGTATCTCTAATTTTCTTAAAGAGATCTCTAGTCTTTCCCATTCTGTTGTTTTCCTCTATTTCTTTGCATTGATGGCTGAGGAAGGCTTTCTTATCTCTTGTTGCTATTCTTTGGAACTCTGCATTCAGATGCTTATATCTTTCCTTTTCTCCTTTGCTTTTCGCCTCTCTTCTTTTCACAGCTATTTGTAAAGCCTCCCCAGACAGCCACTTTGCTTTTTTGCATTTCTTTTCCCTGGGGATGGTCTTGATCCCTGTCTCCTGTACATACCCCTGCCATAGATGTAATAACATGAGTTATTAGGAAAATATTTTGTGTTCATATAGGATTGGGAAATTTTTGATCAACCAAATTTTATATACTGTCTTTATTACAGGACTTTTCAGAGCCTTTAGCAGACAAGCATGCATGTTGAGTTTCCAGAGACAAATCACATAGGCAGAGTTTTCTGATACGGGTCTGTTTTTGACCAATAAACACGTTATCATGGGCTCAGGACTATTCAGAAAAGCACCGTGATGCACAGCTCTTTTACCACCCACTTGTCAAGAGGCCCACGGTGTGGTCATAACACAGACTCCGGCTTGTGCAGAGCAGCCACTGTGAGGTGTGAATTTAATCCAGTTGCTCTTGAAAGCTAGACTTTTTTCCTTCCCCCAAATTGAATTGCAGCCTGTGAGGGAGAAGCAAATTGCCTCCCCGCTGTTCACACTTCTGCTCAGTCTGTAAATGTTAGGAAATGCCATAAAAAAGAGATTTTCATTCCTGCAGCAATGAATATGCAAATACTCGTCTTCTCCAAATATGGCCAGGCAGCACTTCCCCTCTCTCACCACCTCAGAGGCCCTAAGCAGGCTTGAATCTGTTGACAGCGTTTCCAGCCCCCTCGCTGACTTGTCTTCTGTGTGCTGGCAGTCTGTGAGCCATATTCCCAGGGAACCTGTGTGGAGGGCCAGTGTGCTCTCCCCTCCTGCCCTCCTCCTCCTCCTCCTTTCTCTGTCTCTCTGTAACTCTTCCTCTCTCCCCTCCCATACGCCCTCCCTCCTTCTTTGCCTGTGCCATCTTTCTCTCCTTTCCCCCGTGCCTTATTTCTTGGAAGTCTTGCCACTGAGTGGACACATTGAACCTCATAGAATCACCGACCTGCCGAGTCCAGAACTGACTCAGTCTCCGTCTCTGCTGTCCACATCTGTCATCCCAGTTTAATCCTTTGTCCCTAGCCTACCACTGACCTCCATGGAGTTTTGCTTGCAGAATATTGAAGTCCTATTTTTTTTTTTTTTGATGTATGAAGTGTTCTAGTTTTCTCCAGATTTCTGTGCCCAAGTGAATGTTAAGCAAAATACAAAGAAAAAACATTTCAGATATCCGTGAGTCCTTAGAAGTACAATGATGCTTCCATCCAAAGCTGACATTGGAGATAGGACAGGAAAGAAAAAATCTTGGGGAACAGTCAAAGAGATTGCTCAAAGCTTGCACTTCAGATCAGAGAGCACCATTTCTAAGGTTTGCTTCATGTGACTTGGGCAAGACTTTCTTCAGTGTCTTGTCCACTCGTTATCTTAAGTGATAATATGTATATTTTCAGGATCCTCTTGGCGATGGGTATTATAGCAGGATATAGTCTTGTCTTTGCACTTATGGAAATAATTTGAGCTTCACAAAATTGAAAGTGGGTTGTGGTGCAATATAGACAAGGTGGATGATGGGAAAAAGCAAACTCTGCTGGTGTTAAGTCTCCCCTGGTTGCCCACCTGTGTACTTCTAGAGCCTAGGAGAATGGGTGGCATGTGGTGAGTGCTCACTTACTGTGTGTTTAAGGATCAAATAGATGCCTTCAAAGAGGTTGCTTCAGTTGTGAACACTTGACCCGAGTATTTATGTATGCAGTTGCATGTCACAGCTCAGTTATGCCATGACTAAGTGGTGTAGTGTGATCGTTAACACCAGCCAGAGAGCCCTGAGAGGTAAGCCCTGGGTCGGCTCTGTCTCATCTATGTGGTTTCGTGCAAGTTGCAAGTTTTTCTAAGCCTGACTCACCTCATCTCTGCAGTGGGGACAGTGAGAGCTTCAAGAGGTTTCATGCAATGATTGATGAGGACAGAGTGTGTGGAATACCTTTGCATAGTACCTGGCGTGTAGTAGTTCAGCTCAGTTCAGGCGCTCAGACGTGTCTGACTCTTTGCGACCCCATGAATCGCAGCACGCCAGGCCTCCCTGTCCATCACCATCTCCTGGAGTTCAGTCAGACTCACGTCCATTGAGTCCGTGATGCCATCCAGCCATCTCATCCTCGGTCGTCCCCTTCTCCTCCTGCCCCCAATCCCTCCCAGCATCAGAGTCTTTTCCAATGAGTCAACTCTTCGCATGAGGTGGCCAAAGTACTGGACTTTCAGCTTTAGCATCATTCCTTCCAAAGAAATCCCAGGGTTGATCTCCTTCAGAATGGACTGGTTGGATCTCCTTGCAGTCCAAGGGACTCAAGAGTCCTCCAACACCACAGTTCAAAAGCATCAATTCTTCAGCACTCAGCCTTCTTCACAGTCCAACTCTCACATCCATACATGACCACAGGAAAAACCATAGCCTTGACTAGACGGACCTTAGTCAGCAAAGTAATGTCTCTGCTTTTGAATATGCTATCTAGGTTGGTCATAACTTTCCTTCCAAGGAGTAAGCGTCTTTTGATTTCATGGCTGCAGTCACTATCTGACCCTGTTTCCACTGTTACCCCATCTATTTCCCATGAAGTGATGGTATCGGATGCCATGATATTAGTTTTCTGAATGTTGAGCTTTAAGCCAACTTTTTCACTCTCCTCTTTCACTTTCATCAAGGGGCTTCTTAGCTCCTCTTCACTTTCTGCCATAAGGGTGGTGTCATCTGCATATCTGAGCTTATTGATATTTCTCCTGGCAATCTTGATTCCAGCTTGTGTTTCTTCCAGCCCAGTGTTTCTCATGATGTACTCTGCATAGAAGTTAAATAAGCAGGGTGACAATATACAGCCTTGACGTACTCCTTTTCCTATTTGGAAGCAGTCCATTGTTCCATGTCCAGTTCTAACTGTTGCTTCCTGACCTGCATACAGATTTCTCAAGAGGCAGGTCAGGTGGTCTGGTATTCCCATCTCTTTCAGAATTTTCCACAGTTGATTGTGATCCACACAGTCAAAGGCTTTGGCATAGTCAATAAAGCAGAAATAGATGTTTTTCTGGAACGCTCTTGCTTTTTCCATAATCCAGCGGATGTTGGCAATTTGATCTCTGGTGAACAGTATTTAAAGGCATGTAGTAAGCATTCGGTAAATATTAATATTATGGCTATAAACTGTGTATCAAGTGGGTTCAAATTGGATCAGTCCCCAGCAGCACAGTAGTTTGCAGGATGCTCTGGAAGGTAAACTGTGCATGAGAATTGTAAGAACAGGTATTGAGTCCAAAGTGAAAACGTGCCGGTGTGTTACACTGTCAGTAAGTCACTGTCCCACCCCTCACCCCACCCCTACAAGCGTAGCGATAGTTCACAGCGCATCTCGTAGAATGCTTCATGAATAGTTATTTCAAGAAGCTGCTCTGGAGCAGTGGTTCTTTTCTAAAAATTCTTTTAAGTTGGAGGATCATGGGCTTACAGTGCTGTGTCGACGTCTCAGCCATACAGCAGCTTGAATCGTGGTAACTGTACCTACATCCTCTCCCTCCTGCGCCTCCCTTCCACCCCCGCATCCGCCTTCCAGGTTCTTGCAGGCTGGGCTCCCTATGCTACGTACACCTTCCCACTAGCCATTTATTTCACACACGGTGCTGTGTGCATGTCAAGGCCTCTCTCTCAGTTCACCCCAGCCTCTCCTTCCCCGCTGTGTC
The DNA here is from genome assembly GCA_006408675.1 of Madoqua kirkii. Classification (NCBI taxonomy): domain Eukaryota; kingdom Metazoa; phylum Chordata; class Mammalia; order Artiodactyla; family Bovidae; genus Madoqua; species Madoqua kirkii. The sequence continues at coordinate 15,585 of SJYC01084611.1, read as the reverse complement.
TAGAAGTCCTTTATGCATGTCTGCATGTCTATTTCTGCCCTGCAAATAAGTTCATCGGTACGGTTTTTCTAGATTCCATGTTCATATGCATTAATGTACAGTATTTGTTTTTTCTCCTTCTGACTTCACTATGTATAACAGGCTCTAAGTTCATCCGTCTCAGTAAAACAGACTCAAGTGTGTCCTCTTTATGGCTGAGCAAGTGTACCTTTGTGTATATGTACCACATCTTCTTTATCCACGCATCTGTCGATGGACATCCGATTGCTTCCATGACGTGGCTATTGTAAATAGTGCTGCAGTGAACGCTGGGGTACACGTGTCTTTTTGAATTGTGCTTTCTCGGGGTATAGGCCCAGTAGTGGAGTTGTTGGGTCATATGGTAGTTTTATTCCTGGTTTTTAAAGGAGTCTCCATACTGTTCTCCATAGTAGCCGTATCAATCTACATTCCCACCAGCAGTGCAAAAAGATTCCCTTTTCTCCATATCCTCTCCAGTATTTATTATTTCTAGGTTTTTTGACAATGGCTGTTCTGACTGGTTTGAGGCAACGCTTGTGTCCCCCAGCCCTCCCCGCCCGCGGACATTCAGCAGTCATCTGTGGTCATGCTTGGTTGTCACGACTGCAGGAGTGGGCCGGCCGAGTGCTCCCGGCTTTTAGGGGCTGGAGGTCAGGGCGCTGGTAAACACAGCTCAGAGCACAGGGCGGTGCCCAAGGAAGGATGGGCCACGGAGCCCAAGCTGAGAAAGCCCGCTCTGGATTTGTGGCTGGGAAAACATGTGACTGTTTTCAGACCCCTTGTCAGAGTCAGCCATTTTCAAAGATAAGGGATTTATGAAATTATTTTGAGAGTTTGAAGGAGGGTTATGTGAAGCAGCTAGTCTGGCTGTGAGAACGGTGGTAAGGGCAGCGTCTCGGGGACCCCACCCCTGTTCCCCTTCCCGGAGCACGGCTGCTAGGCTGTGGGGTCAGGATGGGACTGCAGTCTGATGAACATGCTTTGAGCAAATGATCCCCTGCTTGGAATGTCTTCAATGAAGCCTTTTCAAAAATTCAAGTGCACTCACTAGTGACAAGATCCTAATTAACCCAGATTTCATTAAAAATAAAGAGAGCTCTTTGCAGTGACGCAGAATTTTTTCTTTAGATGGTAAAGCACCCCTGTGAGGTGGGCCGATAAAGTTGATCTGGGTAGTAATAATAACAGTAACAGCTATCATCAGCGGTAAAGAATCCGTCTGCCAGTGCAGGAGATGTAGGAGACGTGAGTTTGATCCCTGGGTCAGGAAGACCCCTAGCGTAGGAAATGGCAGCCCACTCCAGTATTCTTGCCTGGGGAATCCCATGGACAGAGGAGCCTGGTGGGCCACAGTCCATGGGGTCGCACAGAGTCAGACACGACTGAGCACGCTCTCGCACACGCACTGCGTTTCTTGGCTGACGGCGCAGGAGTGGGTTCTCAGGTCACCAGTGGGTGCCTTTGATTATTCAAATAACGTAAATTGCACATGCCACATTGGGAAAATTGCCCAGGGAAGCATAACAAAAAGTGTATCCATGTTTTCACCAGGGACTGATGCTCACAGAAGACAGGTCATCACGCTCTAATCACGTCACCGGGATGTTATTCTTGTAGCTTCCTCCAGGCATTCCCTGCAAGAGGCCTTGCGAGGGAGACAGATCTAAAGGCTGCCTAGGGAAACTGGGAAAAGCGTGTCGTGTGTGCCTGTGTGCGTGTGCGTGCAGGTATGTGTGCGTCCCTTGTGTGCGTGTGCATGCAGGTACATGTGCATCCCCTGTGTGCCTGTACGTGCAGGTAAGCGTGCATCCCCTGTGTGCGTGTGCCTGCAGGTACACGTGTGTCCCCTGTGTGTGTGTGCCTCCAGCTATGCGTGTGTCCCCTGTGTGTGTGTGCCTGCAGGTACGTGTGTATTCCCTGTGTGCTGTGTGTGCAGGTATGTGTATGTCCCCTGTGTGCATGTACATGCAGGCATCCGTGTGTCCCCTGTGTGCCTGTGCATGCAGATATGTGTGTATCCCCTGTGGGCCTGTGCATGCATTCACGTGCCTGTGTGTATGTTCCCTGTGGGGGTGTGTGTGTTTTCTCTGCGAGTGTGTGTATCTGTGTGTGATGGCAAGTGTGTGCCCATCCGTGGGTGTGTGCAAATGCACCTGTGCATGTGTTCTGGTCACAGACCAGAAGCTACCTTTGCTTGTAATTACACTGTCAGGTGCAACAGCATTTGGGGAGTCTGATGTTGGAATTGCCTTGGAGTTGATCATTGCTTGGCCCAGAGCTGCCCCGAGTTGAGTCTGAAAAGGTGATCTGTGGGGTGCTCTTCCCTGCTTGACAGGCCTCGGATGTAGACAGTATCTGAGGAGCGCTGCCTCCCTCGCAGCCAAGGGGACGTGCTGGAGGAGCCTCCCAGGATGCACTGGTCAGGGTCTGCTCCGCAGGCTGGGCAGCCCTGGCTCAGGGGCATGCAGAGCTGTTTCCTTCATTGCTACCCCCTTTTTACCATTTGATTTTCTGGTTTATTTGTTGGCCCAGCCATGTGAGACGGGGGAATCCAGGGAAGCCAGACGCCAGAAATGACTCTGGCTGCTAACCTGATGATGTCCACACCATGGCAAGAATCCTGCGTCATCCGATGTGACTGCCTGGCACTGGAGGCAGCCTGGGTCCTTTCCTGTTCCTGACATCTCTTTTCCTTCATTGCTACCCCCTTTTCACCATTTGATTTTCTGGTTTATTTGTTGGCCCAGCCATGTGAGACGGGGGAATCCAGGGAAGCCAGACACCAGAAATGACTCTGGCTGCTAACCTGATGATGTCCACACCGTGGCAAGAATCCTGCGTCATCCGATGTGACTGCCTGGCACCGGAGGCAGCCTGGGTCCTTTCCTGTTCCTGACATCTCCTAAACCGAAGCTGTGTCCCCTGTTCACTCTGCTTTTAAGATATTTTAGATCTTTCTGATGATGATTCCTCGGAGACTTCATATTCTATACACATACATCTCTCTATCCTTTGAAATAGTAATTCCTTTTTTAAAAACCTGTTCTACGAATTTTCTCCCCAAATACAGTAGGGTAGACCATAAGGACGTCACCGGCACCATTGTTTGTAACTCATTTGTTCACTCCACACACGTTTTTCATTTTTATTTCTGTCTTTTTTTGGCGGGGGCGGGGTGCTGTGCGGGGTCTGTGTCACTGTGCTAGCTTTCTCTAGTTGTGGAGAACAGGGTCTCCTCTCTGGTTGCGGTGTGCGGGCATCTCACCGTGGGGGCTTCTCCGGTGAAGCGCGGGCTCCGGCGCTCTCGGGCCTCTGTAGCGGGGGCACGTGGGCTCGGTCGCGGCAGCCCCGGCTCAGGAGCACAGGCCCAGCAGCAGTTGCGGTGCCTGGGCTTAGCTGTTCTCCGGTACGAGGGGTCTTCCTGGACCAGGGATCGAACTCATGCTTCCTGCATCGGCTGGTGTATTCTTTACCATGGAGCCATCTGGGAAGTCCCGCAGACATTGAGTATTTACTGCCTTCAAGACTTTGGGAACCAGCTGTAAATGGATATTTAAATTTGTTTCTCTTTTCCTCATAGAGCTTATGTTCTTGTTAGGAAAGATGGTAAACAGAACACATCACGAGACTCATATTCCTTGATGGAAGGGATGTGGCGTGTGCGCGGGGTGTGCGCGTGACCTTCAGTGTGGCTGCCGGATGCGCCGTCCTGAGTGTTAACATCTGAGTAAAGATCAGGAGGACTTGAGGCTCGGGCTAAGGTGCACAGCTGGGGAGGAGAGGCTGAGGCAGAGGAAACAGCACGTCCCTGGGGTGGGACAGAGCCTGGCGTGCTCAGGGGATGGCGGAGGTACTGAGGGGCTGGAGCGGAGGCGAGGGGGGTGGGAAAAGGCGATGGGGTGTCTGCGCTCCCCGGGGCACACGGACGGGGCGGCTGCTGCGCTGACCTGGGCTTTCGCTTGAGTGACTCGGGAGAGGAGGGGACGGTTCTGAGTAGGGGTATGATGGGATCTGTCTTGTGTCCTGGGTGTTTAATTTTTATTTAATTTTTATGATTGCCTGCGCAGGGTCTTCCTTGCCATGCACAGGTCTCTCTAGAGGCAGCGAGCAGGGGCTCCTTCGCTGCGGGGCGGGCATCTCGGTGCAGGGGCCTCTCACAGCAGAGCCCGTGCTCTGGGCGTGTGGCCCCAGTAGTCAGATGGGGGCTCAGCAGCTGTGGCCTGCGGGCTCAGCAGCTGCGGCACCCGGGGCTTCCTGGCTCCAAGGCAGGTGGGATCTTCCCGGACCAGGGCTAGAAGCCGTGTCGCCTGCACGGGCAGGTGGGTTCCTATCCACTGTGCCACCGGGGAAGTCCTATCTTGTGTTTTAATCAAACCATGCTGGCTGCTGAGCAGCGACTGGACTGCCTGGAGGACACAGGGCCGAAGCCCAGAGCGCTGAGGGGCCGTTGTGAACCCCCTGCAGAGACAGAGGGCAGCCTGGGTGTGGACAGAAGACGGGGAGGCGGGGGAGACGGCCAGAGCGGGAGACGCCTGCAGGGAGAGGGCCCGGGACTTATAAAGCACCTGTGTGTCTATCAGGAGAGGAATTCTTAGAGAGTTACAGCATACGCGTTCAATAACATAATGAAATTACAGCTGTAAGAGTATTTCTATGTTTTACAGTTGCATGAAGCGTCAAGGTGAACAGCAATGGGATAGTAAATTTCCTAGGCTATAAAAATGCATATATGTACACAAATATGCTATTTCTATTTTTAAAAAATCTGAATACAGCAAACTTTAACAGTAGTTTCTTCCAAGCTGGATAACTGAAACTCAGTTGTGAAAAGGCGATTTCAAATATCACCTGGATTAGTTTTTGCAGGTTTTCTGGTTGTTTTTACAAGCTAAGTTGCTTCAGGCGTGTCCAACTCTTTGCAGCCCCATGGACTGTAGCCCACCAGGCTCCTCTATCCAAGAGATTTTCCAGGCAAGAATTTTGAAGTGAGTTGCCATGCCCTCCTCCAGGAGATCTTCCAAACCCAGGGATCAAACCCACGTCTCCTGTGTCCCCTGCATTGACAGGCAGGTTTTCCACCACTAGAACCACCTGGGAAGCCCCTGTTTGTAAGCAGTGTTCATTGCTTTTCTTTTCTTTTTTTTTTTTCCTAATAAAAGGAAAGGGGAAATATATTCACCTTTCAAAACTTATTATAAAGACCGTAACAAACCCCATGTCCCATAAAGCAGGCATGTATTTTCAGAAAGGCCGTTACCAAGGTTTGGTTCATTTTTTCACTGTGGCCAATTGTAAAATGTTTGAGGAAAACAGAATCTTTGATTTCTGTGTCTGACTCAAGATTTTCCTCTTCTGTGTGGCGATTGTGAACAAAATCAGGCATTGTTAGTTTGCAATCAGAATCTAGGACTTCAGGGGAGTAAGTCCTACCAGCTTCAGCTGCCAGCCATCACAGTGGAGATGGAAATACTGTCGGGGACTTGGCACTGGCCTTCAGTTCAGAAGCTGCTCTTCTAGTGGAAACTGGAGACCCTGTGGAATGAAACTGCAGTTGTTCAGATCTACTTAAGTCTTCACGTTTATACATTCCATCTTCCAAGGATTGGGAGGTCGGTCCTCATAACACCACCAATCGGTTAATGAAATGTAGCTAACAGTAGAGGCTGTGGTGTTGAAGCCTCATCTCACCTCATCTGTCAGATCTGTGAAATCTTGGTGGTCAGCTGTGTCCTACTCTTCACAGCCCCCTGGACTGTAGCCCGCCAGGCTCCTCTGTCCACAGAATCCTCCAGGCAAGAGTACTGGAGTGGGCTGCCATTCCCTGCTCCAGGGGAGCTTCCTGCCCCAGGGATCGAACCCGCAGCTCCTGTGTCTCCTGCAGTGGCTGGTGGCGGCTTTACCTCCAGCGCCACCTGGGAAGCCCCATCTAGAAGGTAGGCATTTGCTAACAAAGAGAGTTTTATCATTTTAGGGAAATCTGTGAAGTCCAAATTCAAATCTTGTCTCTACATTTGACTTTTTCTGAATGTGCAACTGACAGAAATAGCCACAATCTCTATTATGGGTAGTTCTGAAATAGTCAGAGATAATCTGTATAATGGAAGCTGTCATATTTCTCAGGAGTAGCAATTAGTTCAGTTCAGTTCAGTCGCTCAGTCATGTCCGACTCTGCGACCCCATGAATCGCAGCACACCAGGCCTCCCTGTCCATCATCATCTCCTGGAGTTCACTCAGACTCACGTCCATCGAGTCCGTGATGCCATCCAGCCGTCTCATCCTCTATTGTTCCCTTCTCCTCCTGCCCCCAATCCCTCCAAACATCAGAGTCTTTTCCAATGAGTCAGCTCTTCGCATGAGGAGGCCAGAGTACTGGAGTTTCAGCTTTAGCATCATTCCTTCCAAAGAAATCCCAGGGCTGATCTCCTTCAGAATGGACTGGTTGGATCACCTTGCAGTCCAAGGGACTCTCAAGAGTCTTCTCCAATACCACAGTTCAAAAGCATCAATTCTTCAGCACTCAGCATTCTTCACAGTCCAACTGCGATTTCAAATATTACCTGGATTAGTTTTTGCAGGTTTTCTGGTTGTTTTTACAAGCTAAGTTGCTTCAGGCGTGTCCAACTCTTTGCAGCCCCATGGACTGTAGCCCACCAGGCTCCTCTATCCAAGAGATTTTCCAGGCAAGAATTTTGAAGTGAGTTGCCATGCCCTCCTCCAGGAGATCTTCCAAACCCAGGGATCAAACCCACGTCTCCTGTGTCCCCTGCATTGACAGGCAGGTTTTCCACCACTAGAACCACCTGGGAAGCCCCTGTTTGTAAGCAGTGTTCATTGCTTTTCTTTTCTTTTTTTTTTTTCCTAATAAAAGGAAAGGGGAAATATATTCACCTTTCAAAACTTATTATAAAGACCGTAACAAACCCCATGTCCCATAAAGCAGGCATGTATTTTCAGAAAGGCCGTTACCAAGGTTTGGTTCATTTTTTCACTGTGGCCAATTGTAAAATGTTTGAGGAAAACAGAATCTTTGATTTCTGTGTCTGACTCAAGATTTTCCTCTTCTGTGTGGCGATTGTGAACAAAATCAGGCATTGTTAGTTTGCAATCAGAATCTAGGACTTCAGGGGAGTAAGTCCTACCAGCTTCAGCTGCCAGCCATCACAGTGGAGATGGAAATACTGTCGGGGACTTGGCACTGGCCTTCAGTTCAGAAGCTGCTCTTCTAGTGGAAACTGGAGACCCTGTGGAATGAAACTGCAGTTGTTCAGATCTACTTAAGTCTTCACGTTTATACATTCCATCTTCCAAGGATTGGGAGGTCGGTCCTCATAACACCACCAATCGGTTAATGAAATGTAGCTAACAGTAGAGGCTGTGGTGTTGAAGCCTCATCTCACCTCATCTGGTCAGATCTGTGAAATCTTGGTGGTCAGCTGTGTCCTACTCTTCACAGCCCCCTGGACTGTAGCCCGCCAGGCTCCTCTGTCCACAGAATCCTCCAGGCAAGAGTACTGGAGTGGGCTGCCATTCCCTGCTCCAGGGGAGCTTCCTGCCCCAGGGATCGAACCCGCAGCTCCTGTGTCTCCTGCAGTGGCTGGTGGCGGCTTTACCTCCAGCGCCACCTGGGAAGCCCCATCTAGAAGGTAGGCATTTGCTAACAAAGAGAGTTTTATCATTTTAGGGAAATCTGTGAAGTCCAAATTCAAATCTTGTCTCTACATTTGACTTTTTCTGAATGTGCAACTGACAGAAATAGCCACAATCTCTATTATGGGTAGTTCTGAAATAGTCAGAGATAATCTGTATAATGGAAGCTGTCATATTTCTCAGGAGTAGCAATTAGTTCAGTTCAGTTCAGTCGCTCAGTCATGTCCGACTCTGCGACCCCATGAATCGCAGCACACCAGGCCTCCCTGTCCATCACCATCTCCTGGAGTTCACTCAGACTCACGTCCATCGAGTCCGTGATGCCATCCAGCCGTCTCATCCTCTATTGTTCCCTTCTCCTCCTGCCCCCAATCCCTCCAAACATCAGAGTCTTTTCCAATGAGTCAGCTCTTCGCATGAGGAGGCCAGAGTACTGGAGTTTCAGCTTTAGCATCATTCCTTCCAAAGAAATCCCAGGGCTGATCTCCTTCAGAATGGACTGGTTGGATCACCTTGCAGTCCAAGGGACTCTCAAGAGTCTTCTCCAATACCACAGTTCAAAAGCATCAATTCTTCAGCACTCAGCATTCTTCACAGTCCAACTCTCAAATCCATACATGACCACAGGAAAAACCATAGCCTTGACTAGATGGACCTTCGTCGGCAGAAGCCATAAAATCATTTGCTAACTTTGAGTCCACCGTGACCAAATCATTTTTTGAAGTATATGAAATCAGACACTCTAAAGGCTGTCACAAAATGCCACCAAGCCCAAGTCTTCTTTTGCTTCAGGGCAGTAGCGACAAGCCCCAGGGCGACATATGGGCTTTTGGGTTTGGAAGTCTGGCGTCAGGAAGGCTAGGGCCGCCTGGATCTGCTGCCTCAGACTGGAAGAAGCTGGATTGTGAAGAACGTTGCTCTCCAGTCGCACCTTCCACTGAAACGGTGACTGCTCTTCTGAGTTAGTGCCAAGGAAATGTTCACATGTAGAAGGCACCAGAACACAGAATAGCTGCACTGACATTCGAATGTAAAAGGCACCAGAACGCGGAAGAAACTAGATCAGTGCTTCTCCATCTAGCAGAGTTTTCACCACCTGGAGACGCATGGCAATGCGTAGAGACACTTTTGCTCATAATAATTTGCAGAGGTGGTCTTACTGGAATATAATAGATCATGGATGCTGCTAAGCAGGCTCCCTGGGTGGCAGAGTGGTAAAGAATCCACCTGCAATTCAGGAGACGATCCCTGGGTCGGGAAGATCCCCTGGAGAAGGAAATGGCAACCCACTCCAGTATTCTAGCCTAGGAAATCCCATGGACAGAGGAGTGTGGCAGGCTATGGTCCATGGGATCGCAAAGGGTAAGACACGACTTGGCAGTTGAATAACAATAACAACGTACTCCTTACGATCTCAGCTGTGTTTTCCAAAGGTGCCTCTGATTTCCCTGTGGAAAGGTGCACTGTATGTGGGCCAGCACTGAGAATTTGAAGGTTATCACTCTAAGCTACACGAGAGAAGATGATGGTTTCACTGAGAGGACAGTAGAGATGAAGAGAAGCGGAAGGATGCATATTTAGATCACCAAGGTCAGCGACAGGAAGGAATCAAGAGCGACTCAACATGGAGCTGGAGCTGGTTTGTGAATGGAAGTTTCGTTTAATTAGAGGATAAAGTCCGGGCAGGAAGCCCCCTTGAGAGTATGTACCATGCGGGACGCGGTGAGGACTGGAAATGGAGCTCTGCCTTCGCTACATCGAGTCAGCTGAAGCGCTGGGCTCAAGGAAGTGGCTGGATATGTGAGGGTGTACTGGAGGGCAGAGCACCAACCCGGGCAGGAGGGGCAAATCTGAGGGTCCTGTCTTACAGGCAGCACCTAAGGGTGCACCCTGGACAAGCTGTTTCTGGCTAGAAAACAGAAGAAGAGGGTTGATGGTGAACTCTTGGGGCACCGCCGTGTCTGGAGGTGGAGAAGAAGAAGCACCCAAGAGGCAGCAAGAAAACAAGTGCAGAAATGCAGAGGTTTCGGAAGGATGGGGTGAGTGCCCTGCGTCAGCCACCACCGAGGACGCGGAAGGCCCAGGGGCCTCAGCAGCGGTGGGTCAGCAGGGAGCGTCACGAAACAGGCTCGGTGGCAGCTCATGAGGAACCCAGGTGGGCAGCATCAGAAGGCACCCGTTGGTACCCTAGACTTTCTGATAGCACTCTGTTTGCCACTTATGGATTTGAGACACTAATAAATAATTAAGTAAGAACGAACAAAACCAATGTAGTTTCACTTATATGAATCCGGGTTTTTTTTTCAGCTGGTTTCATGTATACGGGAACCACACTAGTAAATATCTGCCGTGTGTTCATCCGTGATTTAATGTTTAGATGCAAGGGTACACAGGGCGTTCCTCACGCAGGTTGTATAGTAGGTGCCTGGCGTTGCAGAGAGGTGAGGAAAGACACGCTCTTCCTTTATCCTGACGAAAGGACAAGACAAAAAGAGGCGACCAGCAGGGAACTCTAAGCGGGGCAGCAGCCTGAGGGAGACGCCACGGCCAGGAAGAGCGAGCAGCGGCGCGGAGTCTGCCGTGTGGGCGCGTTGATTCCAGGACGCGCTGAACTTGAAGGATGCAGAGTCTGCCAGGCTGGTTGCTGAAGTGCAGCTGTGCGAAAAGGACGGCCCAGCGGAGCAGAGAGTCCGGCGGAGCCCCGAGTGGGGAGGTAGCCTGCACACTGAGACGCACCCTGCATCAGGGGCAGGTGCAGCACTGGACTAGGGACGCAGGCGGGGCCTCCTTAGGAGGGAACTTGGCAGCTTGTTTGAATATTCATTTGCTGTTCATTGAATATCTTTCCAAAGTTGCCGGAACAGCTATTTCCTTAAAAATAAAAACCATTTTTTTGAGTAACACATGAATCAGAAAGAACTATTTCCTAGTACGATATTCCTAGACGGCATTTTAGCAATTCGTGTTAAAAAATCTGAAACACTTGCCTACTTTTAGGCCAAGGATTCCATTTCTAGGAATTTAAGCTCAGGAAATAATTTTCCAAGTACACAAATTGATATGTAAGAATATTCACTTACATTTCTAAAACGCCTTAAGTTCTGTGCTTAAGACTAGTGTGGCGGCGGTTGCGGTTTAGTCGCTGAGTTGTTTTCGACTCTTGTGACCCCGCCAGGCTCCTCTGTCCATGGGATTTTCCCAGGCAAGAATACTGGAGTGGGTTGCCATTCCCTTCTCCAGAGACAGTTCCCAACCCAGAGAATGGGGTCTCCTGCATTGCAGGCGGATTCCTTACTGCTGAGACACCAGGAGTTCTGGTTAAAACTAATAGATGTTATCAAATGTAATTTATACCTTAAGAGAGCTGATTTTTTTTTTTAAAGAAAAGAGTGCCTGATGTAGCAAAATATTAAAAATAATCTAATGTTCATTAATATGAATTGGTTAATACTTCCTGGTCCTCTCATTATAGAGCCATAATAATTTCACTTCTCCAGAGACAGTTCCCAACCCAGAGAATGGGGTCTCCTGCATTGCAGGCGGATTCCTTACTGCTGAGACACCAGGAGGTCTGGTTAAAACTAATAGATGTTATCAAATGTAATTTATACCTTAAGAGAGCTGATTTTTTTTTTTAAAGAAAAGAGTGCCTGATGTAGCAAAATATTAAAAATAATCTAATGTTCATTAATATGAATTGGTTAATACTTCCTGGTCCTCTCATTATAGAGCCATAATAATTTCTGAAATAGTTATTTTATTGACATGAAAAAAATCCATAATATTTAGTAAGCAAAGAGGAGTCAAAAAGAGCAAATATGATTTTATTTCCATTTATATTAGAAATTGAAACATATCCTATAGATATACATATAAAACAGACTAAGAATAGTCATTTTTTTCTGAGTGTTGAGATTCTGGGTAATTTTTACTCACTTCTTTCTACTTTCTTTTGTTATCTGATATTTTTTTAAAAAATGAGCATCATGAAGTACTTTGTGTTAGAAAAACAGTAAAGTCATTACTGTGTTTAAACAACAAACTTTAGCAGCAACAGAAAAGGACAATTTTCAGTGCTGGAGTTTAAGCACGTCTTTAGGAATCACTGAATACAGCCCCCACCTCATTTCAAAAGAAACGAGTGTTAGAATTAACATCTACTGTGACGACCACCTGTTCTGGAAAACAGGCCAGATGGCGTTTGTCTTCTCTCTCTGATGTGCTTTAAGAGGGTATTATTGGACCTTGTAGAAGCTTCTCAGTAGCAACAATTACAAAACATCTTTGCAACTAGGTCATTCCAAGTATCTTCTAACAAAGAGGCAAGATATTTAAAAATGTCTGTCTCACAGCTTATCCTGTCGATATAGAATGCGTTTGTCCAAAGGAGTTCATGTTTATATCCATCCTCTCATTTTTTCTTGGGAAGGATGTTTTCAGTTTGTAACCACATCCTCTTGCGTTTGAGTATCTGACCCTGCAAGGGACAGATGATTAATACACGTCCACAGACAATGACACTTCACTCCACAGGACAGATTGGTTAAAAAAAAATCACACTGCAAGGTGAATAGCCTTTCCAAGGTTTGGTTTTGTTTTGTTTTAAGTCAAAGTTTACTGAAGGTGCATCACACGTTCATACGTTTCATGGACTGAACTTGAGCAATCATTTTTATTTTCATAGCAAAAATGTCCAAAGACCTCAGTGTAACAAAGATGACCTTCCGTTTATATTGCAAATTAAAACAATAAAACCCAAGCCAGTGTAAATCGGTAGACCTTTCTGTTCAACGCTTCATCTTCTGTGCACAGATTATTTTTATTATGGATTTTCCACGCTACAGATTTTCTGACTACTGGACTGTTAGAGGGGCTAAATGACTCGAATTAGGCATGGTTTAATTGGGGACCATTCAACAAGTGTGTTTTGAACACCTCCTGAAGTGCATACTTGGCAATCCTGAAATTTGGTGTGGCGTATAGGAAAGGATTAATCGTTACATTCCAGCTCATCTTTTTTAAGTTTCATGAATTTTCTTAAAGGTCAGGTATTGAGATGTATTTACATCTGAGATTTACATCTCAGTGGGGTGTTCGTTCTGAAGTCTGCACCTAAGGTGAAAATCCTGTTTTGTCCAGGCTCACGTAAATCTGCCTGTCCAGCAGGGTATGGAGCGTCCTCTCAGGGACCCGGAAGTCCCGTCTCTTGTTGATTCCACTTTGCGTGTGGATGCTCGGCCGCGTCAGTCCTGTCTGACTGTTTGCTACTGCATGGACTGTAGCCCATCAGGCTCCTCTGCCCACGGGGTTCTCCAGGCAAGCATACTGGAGCGGGTTGCCATGCCGTCCTCCAGGGGATCTTCCTGACCCAGGGATCAAACCTGCACCTCCCGTATTGTAGGCAGATTCTTTACCCACTGAGCCACGTGGGAAGTCCCCGATTCTACTTCAACTTCTCTCTTTTTCTAATCTAAAGAAATGTTTTCTACTCTAATGGGTTAGAAAGCAGTGGTTTTATTCATCATTTATTTCCCCAAGCTTGTTACTCACTAAACTTGCATGTAAAATATAATAAAGCCTATTCAGTCATATTGTTCCCTACAAAGGATTAATAATATTTTTTTTGTTGGAACAAAAAAGGCATGTTGTCACAACTCTATGAAATTTAATTTACAGCTAGTAAGGTATTTGCTACTTCGGTTTTTATCAAAGCATTTCCAAGTTCTATTTTTAATCCAGGTAATAGAACGTCCATATATAATAATTAGTGTCACATGTATGTAACACGTTATAAGTAATTATACATGTGTTAAAACATGGCTGAACATGTTTTAAGTGAGAGAAGTGCATGGGTTGCTTACTTAACGTGAGCTGAGCTTGGCAACCGGTTATGTAGTAATTACATTTGGAGGAGAGTCAGGGTATAAAACAAAAATTCTAGTAAGGTAGAGAAACAGAGTTTAGTATTTTTAAAATATTTGCTAGCCTCTCACACACTATCTGCCCTTGAAGGGTTCACAAACTCCGGGCAACACTCTGCCCGGTGCCGGCTTGCCCCTTTCATCACAGGCAAGTGAGGGCTGCCACACTGCCTGGTCTTGCCCTTCTCCTGTGTGCCTACGGCCGTCCTGGCTTCCTCAGACAGGGCACACTCCCTTGGTCTGTCTCCCTCGCTGGACTTTGCCTTCCTGCATTTCCCAGGGCCCTCCTTGATCTCTCCTCACCTACAGAGACCTGCTGACCGTTTCTCACGGAGGTGACATTCTTCCTCCTTAGAAATTCCAGCGCAGTGGCCCATGGAAGGGGGCGGGTCTGGATGTCTCATGGGGCGCTGGTAGGTCTTTAAAAACCTGTTTTCCAGGGTTTTCCCCTAGAGTCTGATTTATTGGGTTCAGGGAAGGAAGTCATTGGGCATTGCTTGGGAATCTGTATTTCCTGCATTTCCCAGGGCCCTCCTTGATCTCTCCTCACCTACAGAGACCTGCTGACCGTTTCTCACGGAGGTGACATTCTTCCTCCTTAGAAATTCCAGCGCAGTGGCCCATGGAAGGGGGCGGGTCTGGATGTCTCATGGGGCGCTGGTAGGTCTTTAAAAACCTGTTTTCCAGGGTTTTCCCCTAGAGTCTGATTTATTGGGTTCAGGGAAGGAAGTCATTGGGCATTGCTTGGGAATCTGTATTTCTAAAGGCTCTCCAGTTAATTCCAGTGGACAGTTGTGCTCAGAAAATCAGAAACTTCCAGAGATCTTGCTCACTGGATATTTAGCGCAGGCTCCCTGGTGGGGTTCATTATCTGTTTTAGTTATTACCTTATGCTCCTAAATTGATTATAAATGACTCAGAGTCGTCGTGTCCACCTCTCTGTGACCCCGTGGGCTGCAGCACAGCAGGCTTCCCTGTCCTTCACCGTCTCCCGGAGCTGCTCAAACTCATGTCCTTCGAGTCAGTGACGCCATCCAATCGTCTCATCCTCTGTCTCCCCCTTCCCCTCCTGCCTTCAGTCTTCTCTAAGCAAATAACAATCAAAGGATTTTATTTTTAATGAGTGGAGCTTTGAAACAGAAAACAAATATGCAGAAACCTATTATCGGGGCCACTAAATTAGAATAAAAAGAAAGAAGTTTCCTACTACCAAAAGAGAGCTCTCCTTTACATGCAAATGTGTGGAGGGAAAAGACACTGTAAGCAGGACTCTATCCTTAATGGACAGCAGATCTAGACAAGAGACACAGACCAGTGGTGTCTCAGCCCGCTTCTGCTTAGAACAGCAGAGAAACGGGCCAGCGTGCTTAGGAACGAACTCTTTTAGTCACAGTTACTAAATTACTGTTTAGTAATCTTGCCACGTGAGAAGAACCATTAATTCACCCAATTAGCATTTTTATGTAAATTATTCATTAATAGAACTCTCAGAATACATTTAGCATATCTAGGTTCATAGAGTGTCCACGCTTCTGTCTTCTGGAGTGTGAGAGAGGCCGTATTTTTCGAGAAGAGCGACTACTTTAAAGACAGGTGATTACAGCCGCGTGGGGCCGCTGGAGCACCGAGTGCTGGAAACCTGCGCCTGGTGACCAGCTAAGACGCACGTTTGATTATTTTGATGTTTGCAGGAGGCCAGGCCCACTGATCCAGCTGGAGTTTTAGAAGTTTCCCTAGTGCAGTGGTGATGAACTGGTGGTGTTGATATTTGTCAATCAGGGGTGAGTTTTGTGTCATTAATGGAGCTGTCTCTTATACACATCTAGATGTGTATAAGAGACAGCTTCCTGTCTCTATTGTCTATTCTGGACATTTCGCAAAGTGGGGGCATACAACACAGGGCCGCTTGTTGAGACTGGCTTTCTTTCACTGAGCATGCTTCCAAGGTTCTCCCGCACTGTAGCCAGGGTCCGCACGGCATTCCTTTTCATGGAC
>SJYC01084609.1:0-44962 GCA_006408675.1 Madoqua kirkii | reverse complement strand
GGCGCTTGCCAGCCAGGAGGGAATAAATGTGCCTGCTGCTCCGAGGAGCTTTGAGCTTTCTTCTAGCCTCTTAGGTCGCGCCTTGCCTACCAGGGGTTCAGCGGACAGCGTGGACAGCAGAGTCCTGGCGTCGTGGACAGTATCAGCAACCCAGGCAGGTACGGTGAGATTACACCCACTCCAGAGGCCAGGAAAAGGAAATCTCTATACCATCTTCCTGGACTGTATTGTGATCTAACTTTATTGCTTAAGCTGCATGAAGAGGGGACCTTGTTCGTCTTGGTCTCATCAGAGCTCATCATAATTCATCATCATTATATCTGGTGACATACCTGGAAGAGGCTTCTCAGATGGCTCGTGGGTAAAGAATCCATCTGCCAATACAGGAGATTCAGGTTCGATCTCTGCGTCAGGAAGATCCCCTGGAAGAGGAAGTGGCAACCCATTCCAATATTCTTTCTTGGAAATCCCATGGACAGAGCCTGGCAGACTCCAGTTCATGGGGTCACAAAGAGTCGGACGTGACTTAGAGGCTAACAGCAATAACAGCAAATATCTGAAATGTTCTCAGAAAAGTGTTAGATGAGTTACCAAAGGTCATGCAGAATTAAGGAAGAATTCCAATTCAGTATTATTCTATATTCTTAACCCCATCTTGCCAACGTGAATACCTGACTCCCTGTCAGAGACCTACTCCTAATTCCCTCTTTGAAAAAATGAGAGTTGTACAGATATACACCATAGGATTATCCCTTTGGGGGAAACGTATCTCTTAGGAAAAACCTGCTCTACAAAAGCTTTCTCAACATTACAAAAGCCGTCACCAAACACTAAGATGTTCTAATTAGCAAATTCCTCGTGGTGTCATTCAGACACCCAGAGGAAAGAGAGGAGCCAGGGATGTTTGGGAAATTTTCCTCAGCTAAGGGGTTGGGGAGGAGAAGTCTCAGCCTGCTAATTAAAAGAATGAACTTGAGCTAAAGAGCCCTATGGGACTGTCGGCGTAGTTTAACGCCACCCAAGAAGAAAGCATTTCTCAGAGTTGCTGGTCAGAAAGAAAACCTCTTGGTCTAAGAAAGTGTTGCCTGTAATGCAAGATGCCAAGTCTTCAGGCCCAAGCTTGGAAGATTTTGAGGCATTTAGACCATGTCAGTCATCCCCCTGCCCAGGCACAGACAGGGAAGGTTGCTTATAATGTTCTGCAAATAGCCAGAAGGGAGAAGAACACAAGGTAATTTTCCAGCATCATTTGTTAATGTTATTAAAGGTTATTAAAGCAAAGAAAATAATTAGAAAGATTCACCCTAACAGTCATATCTCCCCTCATTACTTTTGGGTAGTTAAGAAATTATTTAAGATTTAAGTCAATATGTCATATTAAAATCTTGTGATTAGAATTCATTAAATATCAGTTATCTGATCTTCTTAGTTAGCTGTTGTTGTGTAACAACTTTCTTCCCCCAAACACAGTAACTCAGTGAGCGTTTGTTATTGATTATGAGGCTAGAGGAACTGGAGATCAAATTGCCAACATCCATTGGATCATCAAAAAAGCAAGAGAGTTTCACAAAAACATCTACTTCTGCTTTATTAACTATGCCAAAGCCTTTGACTGTTTGGATCACAACAAACTGTGGAAAATTCTTCAAGAGATGGGAATACTAGACCACCTTACCTGTTTCTTGAGAAATCTGTATGCAGGTCAGGAAGCAACAGTTAGAACTGGACATGGAACAACAGACTGGTCCCAAATGGGAAAAGGAGTATGTCAGGGCTGTATATTGTCACCCTGCTTATTTAACTTCTATGCAGAGTACATCATGAGAAATGCTGGACTGGAAGAAACACAAGCTGGAATCGAGATTGCTGGGAGAAATATCAATAACCTCAGATATGCAGATGATACCACCCTTATGGCAGAAAGTGAAGGAAAACTAAAGAGCTTCTTGATGAAAGTGAAAGAGGAGAGTGAAAAAGTTGGCTTAAAGCTCAACATTCAGAAAACTAAGATCATGACATCTGGTCCCATCACTTCATGGGAAATAGATGGGGAAACAGTGGAAACAGTGTCAGACTTTATTTTGGAGGGCTCTGAAATCACTGTAGATGGTGACTGCAGCCATGAAATTAGAAGACGCTTACTCCTTGGAAGAAAAGTTATGACCAGCCTAGACAGCATATTAAAGAGCAGAGACATTACTTTGCCAACAAAGGTCTGTCTAGTCAAAGCTATGGTTTTTCCTGTAGTCATGTATGGATGTAAGAGTTGGACTATAAAGAAAGCTGAGCACTGAAGAACTGATGCTTTTGAACTGTGGTGTTGGAGAAGACTCTTGAGAGTTCCTTGGACTGCAAGGAGATCCAACCAGTCCAACCTAAAGGAAATCAGTCCTGAATACTCATTGGAAGGACTGATGCTGAAGCTGAAGCTCCAACACGCTGGCCACCTGATACAGAGAACTGATTCATTGGAAAACACCCAGATGCTGGGAAAGATTGAAGACAAGAGAAGAAGGGGGCGACAGAGGATGAGATGGTTGGATGGCATCACCAACTTGATGGGCACGAGTTTGAGTAAACTCCGAGAGCTGGTGATGTACAGGGAAGCCTGGCGTGCTGCAGTCCATGGGCTCACAAAGAATCGGGCATGACTGAATGAAATGAACTGAGCTGAATGAGGCTATGGATCAGATGGGTAATTTTGATCCTTGTAGAATTTGGTTGATTTCAGCTCAACTTATTGCTGTGTCATCTACACAACTCGTCAGTGGCTCAGATGGTTGGATGGACTCAGTTGTATAGGGCTTTGTTGGCTGGTCCAGAATGGCATTGACCAGAATGGTTGGACTCTCCTTAATGTCATCTCTCTTCTGCTTTTTGTCTGATCCAGGCCTGTTCCCATGCTGGAGGCAGTGTGTGTGTGTGTGTGTGTGTGTGTGCACGCGCATGTGCTTAGTTGCTCAGTTGTGTCTGAATCTTTGCGACCCCAAGGATTGTAGTCCACCAGGCTCCTCCGTCCCTGGGATTTCCCAGACAGGAACACTGGAGTGGGTTGCCATCTCCTCCTCCCGGGATCTTCCAGACCCAGGGACTGAACCTGCATCCCTCGTGTCTCCTTCACTGGCAGGTAGGCTGATCTCCACTGTGCCAGCTGGGAAGCCCAGGAGGCAGCACCCCTCGAAAGAGAGCAGTGTTAGGGCCTCTTGATTGGTCTCTAGCACTGTCCATCTTCCAGCTCCTGGGCATCTTTGCTCAGCCTTGTGGAGTTTTTCTCTATGCCTACATGGCTTATCATTCTGAATGGATGCAGGGGTCCCCCACGCACGTGCCTGGAGCTCTTTCTCCATAGCCGTCTCTCTTCTGGAACTCTGCTGTGTCCTCCAGCAGCCTCTGCCTTCCTGAATCTCAGTGTTCACCTTCTCACTGCAGTGAGATCACCATGCTCTTCCCATCCTCTGTCTTTTTTTTTTTTTTAATACTTATTGATTTGGCTGTGCCAGGACTTAGTTGTGACAGGCAGGACTTAGTTCCCTGACCGGGATCGAACCTGGGCCCCTGCATTGGGAGTGTGGAGTCTCATCCACTGCACGCCGGGATGTCCACATCCTGCCTTCTTGAGCTTCAGTCCAACGTGTGCCTGTCAAGCCAGAGCGGCGCCTCAGCCGACTCTTCCCGCTCTGTTGCCGGAGTTGACTAAGATGTGATTCTTTCCAGTGAATGTGCTGGATCACCTAATCGCTCCTGTCTGCATGACTGAGAAGCCATTCAAATACTCAACATTTTTAAAAGTCAAAGTTCACGGTGGTAGAAACAAATGAAACCTAATTCTACTAAGTAATTGTTGCTATTATTTTTAACATATTTTAATAAGGAAATGGATTTACTGTAGACTTCTTTCTCTTTATGAATTTTCTTAACTTTGGATTAGAAATATTGTAAGTTTGACATTTCTTCTGGGGCATACCCATCCTCACCAATTTAGTCCTCCTTACAGTGCCTGCTGTGGGGATTATGCTTCTGAGACGTCAAAAATAGTGTGAGGGTGATAGTTCTCTAGCCATTACTCCTGAGAGAGCCCCAGGCACACGCAAGACTTACATTTGTGAGTAATGAGAGGAGGATTGCTTTCGTATTTGGATTAAGTTTTTAATGTAAGTCCTTGCTAATAAAGTTCTTAATGGAAGTTAGCCTACATATCCAGACAAACTGATTTTTTCCCCTTAACTCACAGTGAATTTGAAAATAGTGTTTGTGACCCCAGGCTCAGCTTTTATGGGTATTTTTCAATTCACGGTCCAGTGGAACAGAAATATGAATCATTTGCCACATCAGTGCACTAATGAAATGTTACATCACTGAATTGCCCAGAAACGGCCCCGTGCTCGTCCATGGACCATCTCTCTCTCTCTCTCTCTCTCTCACACACACACACACACACACACACACACAGAATCATCTGTATAGGAAGGCAAAAATCTAAGCCCAAAGCTTAGTCTGATCTGTGTTCTCCTGTGTGAAGAAGACATCTTGCTCCCTATGGAGAAGCACGGGGGTGACGTGTGATGGGGGTAGGTGGCAATTTCAGATTGATGGCCGACCGCACCGCAGCAGGAACACGGAAAGAAATGATGGCCGGTTCCGCTTGTTAATCATTTCTCGACAGCCTGCCCTAATAGTGCCGTTTTTATAGCTCTGCGGTAAATTCCATTTTCAGACTGCAGCCACTCGGTAATAGATCATCCGTGTTTGTAACAGTTCTCCCGATCTTCTGAAATGATGGCCGGTTCCGCTTGTTAATCATTTCTCGACAGCCTGCCCTAATAGTGCCGTTTTTATAGCTCTGCGGTAAATTCCATTTTCAGACTGCAGCCACTCGGTAATAGATCATCCGTGTTTGTAACAGTTCTCCCAATCTTCGGTACAAAATCCAGAACCAAGAAGGGTCCAGAAAGCCAGTGGCTGCAGGAATGCAGCGAGCGGGGAGCCTTCTGTCAGCTTTGATTCTGAATTAAATGCAAACGTGATGATGTTAAAAACACAACCGAAGGCCATTGCTTTTGAAGAGAGAAATTAAAGACACGCGCAGAGTAAGAGATAAGCTCCCTTTCTTACTGATAAGGCTGCTCCACGCTGTGGAGTTTACGGTCAGCTCACTGCATCTGTGAGCTGTGCACACACACATTCACCCAGCTGGCGAACCTGTTTCTGATTCTTGGCTGGTTGAGCCTGTAGGTCCCGTGTGGTTGAGCTTGGAGGGCAACCCTCCTAAGCCGTTATAAGGAGCTTGAGCGCCTGTGGGTCGTAGCGTCTGTAGTGGGTCCTGGAGCCAACTCCCTGGGGATTTGGAGGCGAGAGGGCTGGTAGGTGGTTTTCTTCATAGAGGAGTTAAATGGTGAAGACCGTCTTTGCTACTGAATTTGTCTTCCCAGTGATCCTTATAGCGTCTTTCTGGTGGCCTCCCATCCCCCTTCTCAGATCAGGTTCCATCTCCAGGATTAGATCATTTCTGCTGGCTCAAGCCTGGTGTAGGCGGAGCCCTGATAAAGCACCTGGACGGTCTCTAGACTCCAGAACCTTCCCTGAGTGGGGCTCCTCTTTCTCTGGCCTCAGGATTCTGAGTGTGGTGCCCCTAGCTCAGGGCCCTCTGTCACTGTAACCATAAACACCCTCCTTTCTTGAGTGCTCGCTGCAGCAGGCTCTCTGCACAGGCTCTGCTCCTGGGTATATATCCCCCCAAGTCCCAAAACACTAATTCAAACAGTTGCATGTACCCCAGTGTCCACAGAGCATCATTCACGGTTTACAAGGCGTGGAGACAACCTGAGTGTCCAGCAGCTGAGGAAGGGACACAGAAGCCAGGGCGCACAGATGTACACACTCTCTTTACTGGCTCCCCAGGCAGCTCTGCGGCCGGTGCAGGAGATTCCGCAGAGGAGGGCTCCATCCTGGGCCGGAAGACCCCTGGAGGAAGGCAGGGCAGCCCTCTCCAGTATTCCTGCCTGGGAGCCGGTAAAGAGAGTGTGTACATCTGTGCGCCCTGGCTTCTGTGTCCCTTCCTCAGCTGCTGGACACTCAGGTTGTCTCCACGCCTTGTAAACTGGGAATGATGCTCTGTGGAGATGTGTATAAGAGACAGTAACAAGGCAGGGCTGTCCCCAAAGAGGCCAGGAAGCGGTGGCTTTGTTTCAGGGTCATTTCTGGGGAGATCTTCCCCAGTCCGGCTCTCTCATGTGCGTGCCTAGCGTGTGCCCAGGCAGGAGACACCCCCCAGGCCAAGAGAAGGCAGTCAGCTGTAGGTGTGGATGCCACAGGCTTTGCTGGCCTGCAGAGTAGCCGGGATGGTGTGAGCGGGCTTTGGGCAGCATCTGCTCTGGTCTTTCCCACATCATCTCCTTAATCTTGCCAATGACTGTGAGGTCCATCGTACTGCCTCCATTTTACAGACAAGCAAACCAAGGCTGGGGGTTGGTGTGACCTGCACACAGGTGGCAGAGTCGCAACTTAGACTTCAGTCTGTCTGTTTCCTGAAGCCCTGCCAATAACCCCCAGAGTATGCTGCCTCTCCTAAGGCCACGCCACCTCTGCCTGTGACCGCTACAGCCCACAGCCAGGACACACACAGACGTGAACTGCCTGCCCATCAGCCTCTCCAGGAGCCACCCAAGATGTCCAGAACTCACCTCCACCAGACACCACCCGAGGACTTCCCATCTTCCATTTTCTCCTCAAGAATGTCTTTTTTTCCTCCAAATATCTACACGGCTCTTCTCTTTACTGCTTCAGGCCTTTACTCATATAATGCCTTCTCACTAAGACCTTCAAAACCATCCCCTTTAAAGGCACGAATTTAAAAGCCTGTAAAGTGGTATGGCCACAATGGAGAGCAGCATGGGAATTTCTAAAAAACTAAAAATAGAACTACCGTATGACCCAGCAGCACTGCTCCTGGGTATATATCCCCCCAAGTCCCAAAACACTAATTCAAACAGTTGCATGTACCCCAGTGTCCACAGAGCATCATTCACGGTTTACAAGGCGTGGAGACAACCTGAGTGTCCAGCAGCTGAGGAAGGGACACAGAAGCCAGGGCGCACAGATGTACACACTCTCTTTACTGGCTCCCCAGGCAGCTCTGCGGCCGGTGCAGGAGATTCCGCAGAGGAGGGCTCCATCCTGGGCCGGAAGACCCCTGGAGGAAGGCAGGGCAGCCCTCTCCAGTATTCCTGCCTGGGAAATCCCATGGGCAGAGAAGCCTGGCGGGCTGCAGTCCATGGGGTCACAAAGAGCTGGGCACACTGAGCAGCATACGAGCACACACGCGTGCACACACACACACAGACGCATGTGCACACACGTGCACACATGCATGCACGCACACACACACATGCACACACATGCGCATGCACACACATAGAGAGGCATGTGCGCACACACATGTGCATGCACACACACGAGCACACATACATGCACATGCACACATGAGCACACACGTGCACACACACACTGGAACACTGCTTATGCTGTGCTGTCCTTAGTTGCTCAGTCATGTTCAACTCTTCGCAACCCCGTGGACTGTAGCCTGCCAGGCACCTGGAATACTACTTCTCAGCCATAAAAAATAAAGAAATTTTGCCTTTTGCAACAGCATGGATGGCCTTGGAGAGCACTGTGTTTGGTGAGATAAGCCAGATGGAGAAAGACATAATGTATGATTTCACTTATATGAGGAATCTAGAAAATGCAACAAACTAGTAAATTTTTTTTTAAAAAAGCAGACGCATAAAGAACACATTAATGGTTACCAGTGGGGAGACGGCAGGGAGGAGAGCAAGACAGAGGCAGGGGATTCAGAGGCCCAGACCCTCAGGAACAGACTGTACAGCAAGCGCCAGAACACTCTCCCCTCCTGACCCTTCAGCATCGCTCAGGCGGCTCAGCTCAAGCGTCACTTCCTTGCGGAAAGCTTTCCTGACTCCACTGTCCCCTCCACTTCTGCTCTGGATCAGATTCCGTATTCACAGACTGTTTCTTTCAGCATGACGTTTCTCTCACTTAGATGCAGAACTCTCAGTCGGTGATCACAGGATTAAATCTCTTCTTCCTCCACTGAGACTGTCACCATCTTTGTTTCCACCGTTTGATCCTGGCCAGTGCCCGCCTGGCCCATTTCTCAGCCCCCTGGCCAGTGCCCACCTGGCCCGTTTCTCAGCCCCCAGTCTCTCAGCGGGAGCAGCGCCACCCTAACCCTGTTCTGACAGGGTCCTGCTCACGAGCAGTTGAATCTGGCTCTTTCCACCCTCTGGACTGTAGCCTGGCAGGCTCCTCTGTCCATAGGACTTTTCAGGCAAGAGAACTGGCGTGGGTTGCGGTCTCTCCTCCTCTAGGGAATCTTTCTGACCCAGGGGCTGAGCCCTCCTCTCCTGTGTCTCCTGCCTTGGCAGGTGGGTTCTTTACTGGCTCAGCCATAGGAGAAGTGCCCTAACCATGAGCATCTCTAAATACAGTGTTTTCCACTCCAGCTGAGGGCACCCCAGGGATGCTGAAGGCCAAGCCACATAAGATTTGTAGAGAAGGTTCTGCTTTGATTTTCAACGAGCTATTTCCTCCCTCAGCAGAGCTGAGCTAACTTGTTAGATCCTGGCCTCAACTGCACCCATCAATAATTAAGTAAAGTATCTCATAAACCTGCATCTTTGGATTTGCTTTTGAATTCCTAGAGGGGAAAGGTTTTTAATGAAACAGTCAAAGAAAAGTCACTTATCCTTCAAGTTGCATTTCAAAGAGACTTTGAATGAGCACATACAAGATCACCAAGGCAAATGATGTGTTTGGGGAGATGCAGTGACTGGATTCAGCTCCTCAGATTGTACATAATGCATTTGACTTTTTACAGAACAGAATATAAATTGAAAAATAAACTCAGCTTTTCTGTTGAGATGTGACTATTTTTTTTCATCAAGACTTTCTATGACTTTATATAAGAGTTGATTTATGCCTTAAAACATATTTAAACATTTATTTATTTCACTGACAAGGTCTTAGCTGCACATGGCCTCTTCCTTGTGGCTTCAGTTCAGTTCAGTTCAGTCGCTCAGTCGTGCCCGACTCTTTGCGACCCCATGGACTGCAGCACACCAGGCCTCCCTGTCCATCACCACCTCCTGGAGCTTCCTCAAACTCATGTCCATTGTGTCGGTGATGCCATCCAACCATCTCATCCTCTGTTGTCCCCTTTTCCTCCTTCCTTCAATCTTTCCCAGCATCAGGGTCTTTTCCAGTGAGTTGGCTCTTCGCATCATGTGGCCAAAGTATTGGAGTTTCAGCTTTAGCATCAGTCCTTCCAATGAATATTCAGTGTTGAATTCCTTTAGGATGGACTGGTTGGCTCTCCTTACAGTCCAAGGGACTCTCAGGAGTCTTCTCCAGCACCACGGTCTGGAAGCATCCATTCTTTGGCGCTCTAATTCTTCATTGGGGTGTGTGGGGTTTTTAATTGTGGGTGCAAACTCTTAGTTATGGCACAAGGGATCTAGTTTCCCGACTGGGGATCAAACCCAGGCCCCCTGTGTTGGAAGGTGGATTCTTAACCACTAGACTACCGGGGAAGCCCTGGGAACATCATTCTCACCTCTGCCAGGGATAATACCGACTGCCCTTCTCCGTCGCCCTTACTTCCTGCCTCTTTTCCCCTGCAAATCAATTACAAACATTTGACTAGGATTGTATATTTATCCCTCACCGAGAGCCCCCTTCAACCATTTCCAGACCAGGTCTTCCTTTCCTTCTGTCGAGTAGACGGTAAGTACATACCCTCCTGTTGGTTTTGAATCTATGTAATACATGTGCATGTTGGGATTCATTGTATTGAATACGTGAGCTGATGCCAATTTGCAGAGCCATATGTTTACATATCATGTCTGAAGTGAAGCTGTTATCATCCTTATTATAGCTCAAAATGATCTGGCATTAAATCCATCCATCCTCCAGGTGTCTGGTAATAAAGCTTTCTTGGAATCATACAATGCTTCAGTCTCTGCCATGAGGCATTGCTGCTGCGGCCGGCCGGGTGCAGAGGGTGAGGGTTACTTGCTTATATGTTCTGCTCCCAGAGCGGCAAGCCTTGCCTTTGAGCTGCACACCCTGAGAAGCTCCAGCTTTTGCTTGGATGGAAAGCAAAGTCAGTAGTTAGAAGAGGTGATTAAGTACCGTGTGGCACTGCCAGCCAGGGGTCAGATCATTAGGCAGGGGCACGTGGGAAGACGGCTTCAGACCAGCACGAAGAGCGCGTCCGTCTGAGGATCAGGGGACCTGCTTCCTGTGCAGCAGGTCACCCTGTGACTTGTCCTCTCGCTCCATTTTCTCGTCTGTTTTATATGGAGATAAATTGGCCAATTCTAAAGCCTCTTCTATATACGATTTACAGAATGTATTGGGAGACTAACCAGCTCTTCTGAATGCACTCCAAAATAAATGTCAATAGATGGAATTATTTTTGATGAGATGGTATGCAGTCATTAAAACAAGGGTTTTTAAAAAGTAGCTAATAACATGAATATCTGCTTTATTGACAGTGCCAAAGCCTTTGACTGTGTGGATCACAATAACCTGTGGAGAATTCTGAAAGAGATGGGAATACCAGACCACCTGACCTGCCTCTTGAGAAACATGTATGCAGGTCAGGAAGCAACAGTTAGAACTGGACATGGAACAACATTCCACATAGGAAAAGGAGTACGTCAAGGCTGTATATCGTCACCCTGCTTATTTAACTTATATGCAGAGTACATCATGAGAAACGCTGGGCTGGAGGAAGCACAAGCTGGATTTAGGATTGGTAGGAGAAATATCAGTAACCTCAGATATGCAGATGATACCACCCTTATGGCAGAAAGTGAAGAGGAACTAAAGAGCCTCTTGAAGAAAGTGAAAGAGGAGAGTGAAAAAGTTGGCTTAAAGCTCAACATTCAGAAAACTAAGATCATGGCATCTGGGCATAACCTCAGATATGCAGATGATACCACCCTTATGGCAGAAAGTGAAGAACTAAAGAGCCTCTTGATAAAAATGAAAGAGGAGAGTGAAAAGGTTGGCTTAAAGCTCAACATTCAGAAAACAAAGATCATGGCATCTGGTCCCATCACTTCATGGCAGATAGATGGGGAAATAGTTGAAACAGTGTCAGACTTTATTTTTCTGGGCTCCAAAATCACTGCAGATGGCTATTGCGGCCATGAAATTAAAAGACACTTACTCCTTGGAAGGAAAGTTATGACCAGCCTAGACAGCATATTCAAAACCAGAGACATTACTTTGCCAACAAAGGTCCATCTAGTCAAGGCTATGGTTTTTCCAGTGGTCATGTATGGATGTGAGAGTTGGACTATGAAGAAAGCTGAGTGCTGAAGAATTGATGCTTTTGAACTGTGGTGTTGGAGAAGACTCTTGAGAGTCCCTTGGACTGCAAGAAAATCCAACCAGTCCATCCTAAAGGAGGTCAGTCCTGGGTGTTCATTGGAAGGACTGATGTTGAAGCTGAAGCTCCAGTACTTTGGCCACCTTATGCGAAGAGTTGACTCATTGGAAGAGACCCTGATGTTGGGAGGGATTGGGGGCAGGAGGAGAAGGGGACAACAGAGGATGAGATGGCTGGATGGCATCACAGACTCGATGGATGTGAGTCTGAGTGAACACCGGGAGTTGGTGATGGACAGGGAGCCTGGTGTGCTGCGATTCATGGGGTCACAGAGTCGGACACGACTGAGCGACTGAACAGACCTGAATTGAAAATTAAAATCCTGGCAGGATGCACCCTATGGTGCAGGCTTATTCACAAGCAAGTCCTTTTCTCAAGACAAAATATTTTTCTCACACTAGATTCCCAAGGGGGAGTCAACGTTTAGGTTTAGCATACTACCAAGAGTATGTACCCTGGGGAGAGGAGTCTCCCCCCAAAAATAAAATGGCACGGTCCTGCAAAGAATGACGTGGCCCTAAGAATATTGCTTTTAAGCCATCAATTTCTAAATAAGTTCATGCCTGATTCTTGGATTTACTCAGATAAATACCAAATGAGAACCAGTGTGTTCCATTTGGACAAGTCTGGCTTTAGATAATGAACTTTTCCCAAAAAGCTCATTTCCAAATTATTCCTAACACGCAAATTGGATTTCTGATTTCTCTATCCCAAATAGTAGTGAGATACAATTATGCACTGTTAAACACCTGCTAAATGAAAATGAGATGGGTGGCGGAAAGAGCATGGAGTTGTGGAAGGTAGCTGTTGTAGGAATGTGGAGAATTGATTTTCATTACATGAAGACCCCAGACAAGGGTGTCTATCTCTGCCTCTATCCCAGGACAAGTGGCCATTGGACAAATGTGATGTAGAATTAAGGCTTTTCATTCCACCCACAGCGTTTGCCTCGCTAATGCTCAGTGAGCTTCATGCCATGCAAGTGAGTTAGGGCTTGATGATTAATCATGAACTTCCTTTGCTGAGTCTACTTCAAGGTGGAAGTCTTGTATTTATTCAACATTTAGTGAGTGACTACTGCATGTCATGGACTAGGCTAACCCTAGGGTGTTACAGGAACAACAAGAAAATCATGGTTTCAACACTGGAGAAGAGTCTAATTAGGGAAACAGATATGCCAAGTTTTGCGATGGAAGCACAAGCTGGGTATATATTAGGTGCTATCAGCTCATAGAACAGGATCATAGCCCAGTGTGGGATTCCCACCGAGATCCTAGAAGGTAAATATAGCACAGGGGTTTTCAAAATATGATCCTCTGACCAGCACCCTAAGCCTCACCTGGGGACTTTTACAAAGGCAGAGTCTGGGTGCTCCTCCAGACCTCCTGAATCCGAAACTTTGGAGTTCAGCCCCAGCAATCGTAGTTCTAATAAGCTCTGCAGGTGAATAATGCTGATGCTTGTCGAGTTTAAGAGTCATGTTGATATATCAAAACCGCTAAGAGTTCAGGCTTTCCTATTAGATCAGTGGATCTCAGTTCTGGCTGCAGGCTAGGATCAGCTGGGGGAATTTTAATATTCCTCCATGCTCAGACTCAGTCAACTCTCACGGCTGGGGCCTTGCTTCTCTCTAAATGTGTGCACAAGGATACAGGTTTCAAAAATGTCCAAGTGATGTAAACACTAGACTGAGGTTTTCCAACTTCAACCTTCAATTATTGCCTATCTCCTAACAAGGGACAAGGGGCTTCCCAGGTGGCACAGTGGTGGAGAATCTGCCTGCAGGAGACACAAGAGATGGGTTCGGTCCCTGTGTTGGGAAGATCCCTTGGAGTAGGAAATGGCAACAAGCTCTAATGTTTTTGCCTGGAGAATCCCATGTACAGAGGAGCCTGGCGGGCTACAGTCCATGGGGCTGCCAGGAGGTGGACTTGACCGAGCGACTGAGCACAGCAGACAGATGGAAGAGGAGTAGGGAGAGCTGATGCGGGCAAGGGGAAGAGAGAAGGGAGACAGCGAGCCTTCAGGGTGCTGCATGGCAGACAGTGGTCACGGGGCTAAAAAATGAAGAAGGAAGAAAAGGAAGCAGTGAAGGCAAAGAGAGGGGAAATGGGGAGAGAGCAGCCAAAGCTCCCTGAGCTGTGTGCTAGACTCAGGATCTATGACTTCATTCAGATCTCACGACACTCCTTCCCAGTGGTCGATATAAGACCCGTTTTAAAGATGAGAAAACCAAGATTCAGAAACCATATGTAGTCTATCCCAGCGATGACACTGTAAGTCACAGAGTCAGTAGATGCCGAAGCCGTCTGCCTTCTAGTTCCCAGGCCCTGGTTTGCTCGCTGCAAGGTGGCGGCAGGCCGGTGGCCCAGCCAGATTTCCTGCCGCCAATCCGCCCTTCTGTTAGTCCCCCGGTGTGCCCCACTTTTCCCGGCCCCATGGGCCGTAGCCCACCAGGCACCTCTGTCCGTGGAATTCTCCAGGCAAGAATCCAACAGTGGGTAGCCATTCCCTTCTCCAGGGGGTTTTCCTGGCCCAGAATTCGAACCCAGGTCTCCTGAACTGCAGGCAGATTCTTTACCCTCTGAAGCACCGAGGATGCCCAGCAGATGTAGCTGCATTTCCTGCTCTCGGGTGTCTGAGACCCAGTGAGGAGAGAGAAAAATCAGCATAGTCTCGATTATTTTTCACCTCAAAGAATAAGCAAATTATCAAATTTTATTTTATTTTTAATTTTACTGGAGTGTAGATGCTTTGCCACGTGGGTCAGTTTCTGCCACAGCAAGGTGAGTCAGCCGCGTGTGCACACCTCCGCTCTTCTCGGGGTCTCCTTCCCGTTTACGCTGCCACAGAGCTTCGAGTACAGTTCCCTGTGCGGCAGGTTCTTACTAATCAGCTGCCTTGTTCAGAGTATCAGGAGTGTCCCTACTCGATTCCAGTCTCTCAGTTCATCCGCCCCTGCTTTCTCCCTTGGTATCCATATGCTTTCCCCTATGTCTGTGTCTCCATTTCTGCTTTGTAAATAAGATCATCTATACCAGTTTTTTTCAGATTCCACATATTTGCGTCAGTATATGATACTTGTTTTTCTCTTTCTCACTTACTTCACTGTGTACAACAGTCTCTAGGTCCATCCAGCTCTCTACAAATGACCCAGTTCTGTTCCTTTTAATGGCCGAGTAATATTCCATTGTATATAAGTAGCGAATCTTCTTTAACTGTTTCTCTGTTGATAACTTAGATTTTGTGTGTAAGTGCCTTGGAGCAAACAAATCCAGCTTGCTGTGGCGGGAAGTCTTCAATTGGAAAATATGGTGATGTGAGTCAGGTTTGCCAACCAGTCCCATTGTTTTCCCTGTAGGAAAATTATACAGATAAATGAAGTTACAATGTGAATATTCTTGGATTCCTTGGAACTATGCACAAATTACACAGGTTGCAAATAACATGCTATGATTGAATAAATCAGGTGCTTGATTCAACCGACATTAGAGTTGAATACACATTTCTGAACTTCAGAATACACGCTTCCTCGCGCCTTCCCACCATGAAAGCATTTTGTAGCATGTCTGCTCCAGCAGAGTGTGCTTATGGCCTCCGTCATGGCCACCTGGTGATCTGATCAGTAATCAGCTAGAGTGGAGATGATGTGAGTGACTTATTACAGGGCAATGAAGCATGCTTAGAATTTATTGCCTCCTGTCCTTGCAAACGTGAAATATGGGCGAGCTCATTGTGTAACACCTTGAAATCATTTCAGAGGCAATGGATTAGTCAGCTTCACTTAGCAAGCAAGCGGCGCCACCATTTGTCACCTGCAGGTGGACTTTTTCTTCCTTTTCCCTCATTGTCCAAAGAATGTGGTGATTTAAGGAGAGACAAGTTTCAGGACTGATTGGAAGGACTGATGCTGAAGCTGAAGCTCCAATACTTTGGCCACCTGATGTGAAGAGCCAGCTCATTGGGAAAGACCCTCATGCTGGGAAAGATTCAGGGCAGGAGGAGAAGGGGACGACAGAGGATGAGATGGTTGGATGGCATCACTGACTCAATGGACGTGAGTCTGAGCAAACTCTGGAGAGAGTGACAGACAGGGAAGCCTGGTGTGCTGCAGTCCATGGGGTTGCAGAGAGTCAGACATGATTGAGTGAATAAGCAACAACAGCCGAACTTCAGGATTCATTTCCACTCACAGACTGTATCTTGCCCACAAGCGGGATTCTGGGAAGTCTTCAATTGGAAAATATGGTGATGTGAGTCAGGTTTGCCAACCAGTCCCATTGCTTTCCCTGTAGGAAAATTATACAGATAAATGAAGTTACAATGTGAATATTCTTGGATTCCTTGGAACTATGCACAAATTACACAGGTTGCAAATAACATGCTATGATTGAATAAATCAGGTGCTTGATTCAACCGACATTAGAGTTGAATACACATTTCTGAACTTCAGAATACACGCTTCCTCGCGCCTTCCCACCATGAAAGCATTTTGTAGCATGTCTGCTCCAGCAGAGTGTGCTTATGGCCTCCGTCATGGCCACCTGGTGATCTGATCAGTAATCAGCTAGAGTGGAGATGATGTGAGTGACTTATTACAGGGCAATGAAGCATGCTTAGAATTTATTGCCTCCTGTTCTTGCAAACGTGAAATATGGGCGAGCTCATTGTGTAACACCTTGAAATCATTTCAGAGGCAATGGATTAGTCAGCTTCACTTAGCAAGCAAGCGGCGCCACCATTTGTCACCTGCAGGTGGACTTTTTCTTCCTTTTCCCTCATTGTCCAAAGAATGTGGTGATTTAAGGAGAGACAAGTTTCAGGACTGATTGGAAGGACTGATGCTGAAGCTGAAGCTCCAATACTTTGGCCACCTGATGTGAAGAGCCAGCTCATTGGGAAAGACCCTCATGCTGGGAAAGATTCAGGGCAGGAGGAGAAGGGGACGACAGAGGATGAGATGGTTGGATGGCATCACTGACTCAATGGACGTGAGTCTGAGCAAACTCTGGAGAGAGTGACAGACAGGGAAGCCTGGTGTGCTGCAGTCCATGGGGTTGCAGAGAGTCAGACATGATTGAGTGAATAAGCAACAACAGCCGAACTTCAGGATTCATTTCCACTCACA
Organism: Madoqua kirkii; assembly: GCA_006408675.1. Taxonomy (NCBI): domain Eukaryota; kingdom Metazoa; phylum Chordata; class Mammalia; order Artiodactyla; family Bovidae; genus Madoqua; species Madoqua kirkii. The sequence goes on along the minus strand of SJYC01084609.1, from coordinate 28,361 downwards.
GACTGTATCTTGCCCACAAGCGGGATTCAGAAGACTGTGTAAAGCAATCAGATTTCATTTGCCATAGACGGTGCTTTGACCATGCTAACAAAATGTTATCTGTGTGCTAAATCAATATCACAGTCTGGCCTCCTGACAAAATTGACTTGAACCTACAGCAGAAATTCAGCAAAAAAGAAAGAAAGAAAGAAAGAAATAGCATTAAATGTGGGCTGGGAAACTACTACTTTTAAACTTACATTTTTCTTTGGAGTGTCTACCAAGACTACAACCAGGAGAAAAACAGATGGCGTCCGGTTAGTGCTCCCTTAGGAAACTGGATCTCTCTTAAAAGACTAATTTCTTAACAGATCTTCCTGGAAGATCCCTGGGCGCTGGATGAACAGCCATGGAAACCCTTGCTCACAGCACGTCAAGTGAGGGTTGCCGGTTCTCTTCCCGGTTCCCAGACGGTGGGCCAGTGAAGATCAGACAACCGCCTTTACATTTGCCAGTGTGCCGGCGGTTCCAAAAGACAAAAATATGGCTCACACTATTTTCAGTAACGATGTGTTGGCTGATGTAACAGAAAAGCTCCGAGTCGTCTTTGGGCGTGGCTGAATTCGGGCCCTCCGTCTGTTCGTCTGCACCTCTTCTCCTTGCTGCATTCTGCTTGGGCTTCAGTCAGGCTCTTGAGGCATCACAGCGCAAGGACCTCCAGCAGGTCTAGATACATGTCCTGTTAGAACAGCAACCCCACCATAAAGAGAATTTCCTTTTCATAATGATTTCGTCGAAATCTTAAAGTTGGATCTTGCTGGTTCGGCCTGTGTGCATTCCTGAACCAAATGTGGTATCCAGCTCTTAATTTTAAAAATGCTCTGATTGGACTTGCCTTCAACATATGACTATTGCTGAACAAAGAAAGTAGATTCAATCTCACATAGATGATATGGACTAAATTAAGGAAGATTTCCTTCCAAAGGACAAAGATGGGCTATTACTAAAGCCTTCCTAGTTTGTGTAGTGAGTATCCCCAGCTGTCACATGGAGACCAGGGTTCAATTCCCTGTTGGGGAGGCAACACACCCTTTTGGGTTTCCAGCATCCACCTGCCGATGTCTGAGATACAAGAGATGCGGGTTCAGTCCCTGGGTCAGGAAGATCCGCTGGAGGAGGAAATGGTGCTCCACGCCAGCATTCTTGCCTAGGAAATCCCATGGACAGAGGAGCCTGGCAGGCTGCAGTCAGTGGGTCCCAGAGAGTCAGACAGGACTAGGCACACACAGTAAAGAACAGATGATGGGCGATGCACTGGAAACGTCCACCAACCAGCCAACAGATGTGTCCACCTGTTGAGAATGGAGATGGGAAGCCCACTAATATAAAAACCGCCCACATTCCCGACCTTTTCTCTCTCCAGCTCTCTAGTGGATCAATCAAACTATGGCCACTGTATCCGCCCTTGGAAGAGACCTCATAAAGCCACTTCCTTATGACCTCCTAGCCAGTGCCTTCCTTCAAAAGGGCTCATACGACTCGGCTCAGCATGGCCCTTACATTGAAAACGATTGCAAGGTCCTTGCGTTTGACTCTTGATGGCAACACTGGATGTTACCAGTGACCCCAACACATTCTAAAGGAAGGAAGAAGTTCCAGGGTTCGTGTAAGGCATTTTGAAACTGTTTAAAGAGAGCTTGAGTTTAAGAGTGCTTACATTTTTAAGCACCAAACTGAAAAGAGGAGAAATGCTGGTTTTAAATTGTAATGTTCGGGAAATGGGCTCCGTCAGGAGGTCTAAGGCCGCACGGCCTGTGGAGGAACGTGAGCACATTCAGACTTTAAATTCCCCCTAAATGCCACGGGAGCCGTTTTACCTCAGTCACGTCGAAAGTAAAGAAGGAGATCGTGCAATTTCCAGGAGGAAAACCGTAGCTTAGAGGTATGCCTCCCTGCCCCCAAATGGATTCTGTGTTATACTCGTGAACCTCAGAAGCCAGAGGGTTTATTCGAAAGCTCAAAGGTGTCTGTCCACGCCGCAAAGCTGGGATTTTAATTCTCTCTCTTGGAAGATGAATACAAAAGTAGGAGAGGTTTGAGAAAGATGAAAAGACGAACTGAGTTTCAAAGAAGAAGGTGACCCTGAAGTTTAATACTGTGGCTCATCTTTTAATTAAATAAGGATTCGGATATACACTTATTATCAATGAGGACATTTCAAAGAGAGATGCTTCTCCTTGAAAAGGGGGTAATATACCTAGCCCCTAGTATTTCTTTTCTGCAATTCCTTTAGTGGTCGTGAAAGGGGACCTATATAAAGACGACCCCCTCAGAGCTCTCATAGCACTTTCATCGTCGGCCTGTTATAGAAATTCACTCATTCGCTCACTCATGCACTTGTTTAAGAAATATGTATTGAGTATCAGCCATAGTGCAGGTAATGTGGACTCATCAAGGACCAAGACAGACAAAGCCAGTGCTCTCCTAGAGCTGATGGTTGAGACTCAAATAAAACCAAGTACACCAAGGCTTCCCTGGTGGTCCACTGGTTAAGAACCTGCCTTGCAATGCAGGGGTCACGGGTTCAGTCCCTGGCAGGGGAACAAAGATCCCACCTGCCACAGGATAACTGAGGCTGAGAGCCGCAGCGAGAGAGTCTCTGCTCGACAACCAGAGAGGCAGCGAAATGAGTGGTTTTTAAAAGAAGCAAGTAAACAAAGCAGATATACGAAATCATCATGAAACAACTAACCCAATTTCTATCCTGTTACTTTAAGAAAGGAGAGGGGAGCTCTATTCTAGATTTAAAATGATGTAATCAAATGCAAACTGTGGGCCTTGATTTGATTCGAGGTTTAACATAGCGATTGAAAAAGATGACTGGAAACAATTGGAGAAATTTGCATGTGCCCTGGATATTAATGATGTTAAGGGGATCCTGGGTTTCCTTCGGAACTCAGTTGTCAAGATTCCGCCTGCAATGCGGGAGACCCGGGTTCGATTCTTGGGTTGCAAAGATCCACTGGAGAAGGGATAGGCTACCCACTCTAGTATTCTGGCCCAGAGAATCCCATGGACAGAGGAGCCTGGCGGGCTACAGTCCACGGGGTCACAGGGTCGGACACGACTGAGCAACATTCATTTACTTACCCAGGGAATGCTTGTGTGTATGTTTTCTGTACGTGTAGTGCACTTATGAAGCAAAATGTCTTTAGTTTTCTGAGATTTATACTGAAGTATACCCAGGGTAGGGCTTCCCAGGTGGCGCTAGTGGTAAAGAACCTGCCTGCCAACGCAGGAGGCATGAGACCCAGATTCGATCCCTGGGTGGGGAAGATGCCCTGGAGGTGGGCATGGCAACCCACTCCAGTATTCTCGCCTGGGGAACCCCAGGGACAGAGGAGCCTGGCAGGTTACAGTCCATGGGGTTGCAAAGCGTCAGACTCAGCACACGCACACACACACACACACACACACACACACACACACGCGCAGGATAAAATGTCAAGATAGTTGCAACTTTGCTTAAAAGCGCGTGTGTGTTAAGTTGCTTCAGTTGTGTCCAACTCTTTGCAACCCTAAGGACTATAGCCTGCCAGGCTCCTCTGTCCATAGGATTCTCCGATATTCTCAGGAATACTGGGTTGCCATGACCTTCTCCAGGGCATTTTCCCACCCAGGGACTGAGGCTGCAGCTTCTGCAGCTCCTGCGTTGCAGGTGGATTCCTCACCACTGAGCCACCGGGGAAGGCCTTGCTTAAAAGTATTCAACAATAAAAAGGTACATTTAAAATGGCACAACATTAAACCTTGTTGATGAGTATATGAGACTCCATCATGACTGTCTCACTACTTTTCTGTGTGCCTGGACATTTCTGTAATAGACATACAGGTTCTGTTTATTATACGATGTAAGGCAGAATCAGAGGGCCGAGATGAAGTGATGTGTTGGTTGTCTCGCATCTGAGTGATTAGGAAAGACATGTGAAGAGGTGACCAGGAGGTGACTTCTGCTGGGAGACGTGAAGGAAGAGAATGAGCAGGAAAGCATTCTGACAGAGGACAGCGTGTTCAGAGACATGACGACTTGATCTCAGAGTGCACCCGCACAGGGAACCCAGTTCTTACAGAAAGCGATTAGAACTAGAAAATAAGTTAGGCAAGGTTGCAGGGGACAGAATCAGTACACAAAGAATAACTATATTTAGCAATGAAAGGCAGTATACAAAATATAGTGAATAAAAGATCCAAGGAGGAAATTAAGAATTTCATTTGTGATAACATCAGAAGAATAAAATTCTTAGAATTTAATTGAACAAAATAAGTGTAAAACTCACACTCTACAAACTGTAATGCATTGTTGAAACTAACTGAAGGAGACCTAAATAAATGGCAAGGCAGCTCTTGCTTATGGATTGGAAGACAGAGCCTTGTTAAGAAGGTGGTCCTCCACATTGTTTTATAAATCAATCCTTGGGCCACTATAGCTTGTTTTCATGAGAGCGCTATACTTTACTCAGCAAAACACTTTCCTAAATAAATTATTAAATCCAAGCACATTCAAAAGCTGAATGAATGGCAGAAGCAGTGGCGTAGGATTGAACGCCAACGCTGGGGAGACCTGGGTGATGAGGCTTGGGTCTCCAGATGGACCACATGAACACCAAACGAAAGCGCGGTTACCACGCCTGAACAAGAGTCCTGATTTCATAAAGACGTTGCGTATTGATTCTATTCATTCATTAGCTTCTAACTCATTTTTTATCCAAAATAGCATGTAAGTAATTACAAATATCCACGCAACAAAATTTTATTAGGCATTTATGTGCCAAACACTCTGCTAAGAATAGGGGATTAAAAAAAGATAAGGCATAATCCCTCTCCTCAATGTTTCAATAATTTGTACACAATTTTAATTTATATCATGGTTAACAGCTCATGGACTAGCTTATCCATCTTGGGCAAGTTGGTTAACATTGTCGTGTGTGTGTGTGTGTGTGTGTGTGTGTATGTGTTAGTTTACTGTGGAAAATTTCAAGCATACACCAAAGTAGGGAGAATTGTGTAATGAACCCCATGCATCTACCAACGAGATTCAGTCATTTTCGGCCAAATGTATTGTTTTCTTAACGTCCTCTCTTTGCCCCTTACCCCTTAACAATTGGATCATTTTGAAACCCATCCTGGACATCATATTATTTTCATCTATCAGCACTTCCTTATTACTGTTCAGTCACCAAGGCATGATTGATTCTGTGACCCCACGGCCTGCAGCACGCCAGGCCTCCCTGTCCCTCACCATCTCCTGGAGTTTGCTCAAACTCATGTCCATTGAGTCGGTGATGCCATCCAACCATCTCATCCTCTGTCGTCCCCTTCTCTTCCTGCCTTCAATCCCTCCCAGCATCAGGGTCTTTTCAAATAAGTCAGCTCTTCACATCAGGTGGCCAAAGTATTGGAGCTTCTGCTTCAGCATCAGTCCTTCCAATGAACACCCAGGACTTATCTCCTTCAGAATGGACTGGTTGGATCTTCTTGCAGTCCAAGGGACTCTCAAGAGTCTTCTCCAACACCACAGTTCAAAAGCATCAATTCTTTGGTGCTCAGCTTTCTTTATAGTCTAACTCTTACATCCATTCATGACTACTAGAAAAAACATAGCCTTGACTAGACAGACCTTTGTCAGCAAAGTAATGTCTCTGCTCTTCAATATGCTGTCTAGGTTGGTCATAGCTTTTCTTCCAAGGAACAAGTGTCTTTTAGTTTCATGGCTGCAGTCACCACCTGCAGTGATTTTGGAGCCCAAAATGAAGTCTGACATTGTTTCCATTGTTTCCCCCTCTATTTGCCATGAAGTGATGGGACCGGATGCCATGGTCTTAATTTTCTGAATTTGAACTTTAAGCCAGCTTTTTCACTTTCCTCTTTCATCAAGAGGCTCTTTGGTTCCTGATCACTTCCTGCCATTGAAGTGACCTCATCTGCATAGCTGAGGTGACTGATATTTCTCCCAGCAATCTTGATTCCAGATTTTGCTTCATTGAGCTCAACATTTCTCATGATGTACTCTGCATATAAGTTGAATAAGCAGAGTGACAATATACAGCCTGATATATTTCTTTCCCATTTTTGAACCATGTTGTTCCATGTCCACTTCTAACTATTGCTTTTTGTCCTCAATCAACACTTCCTTAGGTACTTACAAATATCAACATAACTATAACACCATCATTAAATGCAAAAAATAAGAACAATTCCTTAATTTTAGGAAGTATCTAATCAATCTTAAATGTTCCAGCATATATCACATTTCTTTTTCTAAATTTTATTCATTCTTCACTTACTTGCTTCTGGCTGCGCCGGGCCCTCCTCGCTGCTCGAGGGCTCTCTCCAGCTGTGGCGCGAAGCGGCTCCTCTCCGGCTGCGCTGTGTGCTCATTGCGATGGCTTGTCCTGTTGCAGAGCACAGACCCCAGGGCCCGCGGGTCTCAGTAGCACGGCTCACCGGCTTTGTTGCCCTGTGTCATGTGGGATCGTCCCAGACCAGGGACTGAACCTACACTTCCTGCCCTGGCAGGCAGATTCTTAACCACTGAACCACCAGGGAAATCCACACATTTTCTTTTTAAAATTTTTTTTTTTTCAAATCCGAATTCAAAGTCCACACGTGTGCAGATTCACTTCCCACTCCGTCTTTTCTCTTCCCTCCAATCTGGTTGGAGAAACTAAATTGTTCTGAATCATGGCCATCGTGGATTTCGTTGGTTGCTTCCCATGGCATCATTTAAGAGGTCACACTGTCATTTGATATTTTTGTGAGTGGAGTCAAGTTCCCTCTTTCCCATCCCTGGAGAATATAGGTAGGAGGTGGCGCTGCCTTCAGCACCCCAGCAGGAAGAGCAGGATGTCTGGTGTCTGTGCGATGTTATGAGTGACCCAGCCATTATGGAGCCCTTATTGGCTTTTCACCCTAAGATACTCATTATTTCAGTAGCCTTTGAAAGTGGATCGGTGGTAAAGAATCTGCCTGCCAATGTGGGAGACACATGAGCTATGGGTTCGACCCTTGGGTCAGGAAGATCCCTTGGAGAAGGAAACGGCAACTCACTCCAGTATTGTTGACTGGGAAATCCCATGGACAGAGGAGCCTGGTGGGCTACAGTCCACGGCACAACAGCCTCCCCTCTTTCACTCTCCTCTTTCACTTTCATCAAAATGCCCTTTAGTTCTTCTTCATTTTCTACCATAAGGGTGGTGTCATCTGCATATCTGAGGTGATTGATATCTCTCCCAGCAATCTTGATTCCAGCTTGTGCTTCATCTAGCCTGGCATTTCACATGATGTACTCTGCACAGAAGTTAAATAAGCAGGGTGACAATATACAGCCTTGACGTACTCCTTTTCCTGTTTGGAACCAGTCTATTGTTCCATGTCCAGTTCTGACTGTTGCTTCCTGACCTGCATACAGATTTCTCAGGAAGCAGGTCAGGTGGTTTGGTTTTCCCATCTCTTGAAGAATTTTCCACAGTTTGTTGTGATCCACTCAGTCAAAGGCTTTGGCAAAGTATACAAAGCAAAGTATATATATTTTTCTGGGACTCTCTTGCTTTTCCATGATCCAGCAGACGTTGGCAATTTGATCTCTAGTTCCTCTACCTTTTACAAATCCAGCTTGAAAATCTGGGGGTTCAGCTGAAGCCTGGCTTGAAGAGTTTTGTGCATTGCTTTCCCTTAGTTTACCAGAAACTTCAAAAGATGATGAACAAGGTTTCTTTTTCTGTTTGAATGTTTTTAGCATCATTTTTTAGCATGATCATGAATGTACTTTTGAAAGAATTTTATTTTTAATTGAAGGACAATTGCTTTCAATATTGTCTTGGGTTGTGCCAGGCATCATGAAGCAGCCGTAGGTATCAGGGCCCCCTCCCATCCCCCATGCCACCCACTCCCTCTAATTTATCAGAGAGCCCTAGTTGGGGCATTTTAACACAGTTGTTTTTCCACCTCTTGTCTTTTTTTCTTTTTTGAGGCTCGATTCTTTTTCTCTTTGGCCAAGGGGAGCTTGTTCAAGTCACTGGCGAGTCCTTTCGACATAGTTTCAAGTCTGTTACAGCTTTCTTGGTTTCTGGCACGAGGTGTCCTAACTCCGCATGTACTTTGTCTGCCCCAGACCTGGAACATGCTGTTTCTCTGACGAGCCCTAGTTGCTGGCGTCTGTGGAGCACAGTCTAAGTGCTGAGGCTGCTTAATCATACCAGGCTGGTTTTTGTCTCTTGGCCTTTTAGTGGACAGAAATAGAATATACACTTGATTCTTCAGAAAAATGTAAACCATGAGTTTATACTGCTATCACCCATTTAACTTGTGGTTACCAGATTTTTACTTAACTTCTTTGATTTTATATTTGAATTTCTTTACTTTTAAGCTGAAAAATCCTGGTTACTAATTACTTCTTTTCTTTAATTTTCATCATGTTTATAAATGTGTATCAGAATAATAATAAAGCTATTTGCATATAGATGATTAATCACACATTTGTGTGCATGCCTGTGAGAAAAATAATACCTCTATTGTTAAAATAGCTTTGCCCTTATAGTGTATCCCACTAAGGGTATACTGTCAAATTACTGTGCTTTGAAATCACTTAGAACAATTTCTGGGTGCTTGGTTAGGCCACAAATCAATACTCATTAGGTTGCTTTGCTTTATTTTGCTTTCATTTTAGGTTTTTAAAAAGACTTTGTTTTATAACTGTGTAAAAGTTAAATTGATAAATCAAGAAATAGCCAGAGAATTTTAGCTTTCATCCTTGCCCCTTAACCTATTTTTCCTTTGCTTTATGGATGATCTTTTATTGTTAACATTTCTGGTTTATCCTTTCGTTGTATGTCTATATTATAAGCAAATGTATAGATATGTGTATGTTTATATCAGTGTAATGGTCCTTTCTTAGATAAAATGTAGATCCTCTTCATGCTATTCTATATCTTGATTTTTTCCCCCCACTTAAAGATATATAGAGCCTGTTACACAGAGTGGAATAAGTCAGAAAGAGAGAAACAAATACCGTATTATGTATTAATATATTCTGAAGGAGATCAGCCCTGGGTGTTCTTTGGAAGGAAGGATGCTAAAGCTGAAACTCCAATACTTCGGCCACCTCATGAGAAGAGTTGACTCATTGGAAAAGACTCTGATGCTGGAAGGGATTGGGGACAGGAGGAGAAGGGGAGGACCGAGGATGAGATGGCATCATGGACTTGATGGACGTGAGTTGAGTGAACTCCGGGAGATGGTGATGGACAGGGAGGCCTCGCGTGCGGCAATTCACGGGGTCGCAAAGAGTCGGACACGACTGCGCGCCTGAACTGATATGGAGTCTAGAGCAGTGGTCCTGGTGAGCCCGTACAGGGAGGGAGTGGAGATGCACGTGTGCAGGTCGCACTTGTGGACACGGGGCGGGGGCAGGGAGGGGGGTGAGTGGAGAGAGGAGCGTCAGCGCACACACTGTCGGGCGAGAGGCGCCAGCTGCCGAGAAGGGTCCGTAGCGCAGCGCCCAGCCCGGTGCTCTGGGAGGACGGAGAGGGGTGGGGGTGGGAGGAGGGAGGCCCCGGAGGGAAGGGCTATATGTATCATTATGGCTGTCTCCCATCATTGTATGGCGAAAAAGAACACAAAATTCTAAAACAATTTTCCTCTAATTAAAAAAGAAACAAAATATATTCTGGCAACCCCTTCACAGCATGTTGATGAGGTCCCTGCTTTTTCAGCGTCTCTGCGCTCTGTAACGTGGACGGTCCCTTGCTTATTAAAGCCCTTCTCTGCAGGTAGCCACTTGTGTCGTTTCCAGTCTCCCCTGTTTCGGATGGGGCTGCAGTGGCCTTGTCCGTGTGGAGGCTTCATCTGTCATTGCGTTTTCGGCTTTATTTGGTTTCGGTGTTCGCTGCTCTGTCCTCAGGGTCCGTCTCCAGAAGAGGAGCTGGAGATGGAGCGGAGGAGCCGATGCGGCTGCGCCCTGCGCCCGTAAGCTCCCCGCGCCGCTTTCTTTCCACCAGGAAGGTGCGAACGTTCTCCTTCCCGCCGCACCGGCAGATTCTCTGTCTCCCTGATACGCGAATGAAGGTGACCACGTCGTGGCGAAATGTCACGTCGCGAGAGCTGACTCAGAGGACCGTAGGTCTTCCCTAACACCGGACCCCACTAATAATTCACAGTAAGCAGTGAGCAGAAGCAAGGAGATAGCATTCTTCTCTGCGGGGACCTCGAAGGATGGGGTGCAGCTTCCGGAAGGCGTTGCTCCTGGCTCCGGGGAGCTGGTGTCGGTGTCCGAGTAAGACGGTAGCGGCCGCGTGCGGGACTCAGGTCAGCCCGGAGGAGCTCGTCTGGGGATTAGGGTGCGGGTGTTTAGACCTTGTTAGTTACGCAGAGAGAGAGGCTGGGTAACTCCGCTTCCACTTTCCGGACTTCCTTGCTCCTCACATTAATACATTCCAGTGGTTTGTTTATGACAAGCAATCTTGATAGATCAGCTATATCCTGCTAAAGGTGTTAGAATGTTTAAAAAGAAGTCTGTTTGAGGTAAATCCAAGAAGGGGGTCGGGGGAGTCCCAGGTTTGCTGATTTCCTTCCAATTATTTTATCTCGGCTGTTGTATCCTGAGTCAAGAGTAAGCGCCTTGTCTTCAGTTTATCCTGTTTGCATCTTCTCCTGTGAGCCATCTGTTCATATTCATTGCTTTTCTTTCCAATAGTCTCGTGGTGGCTGCTGACTTAGTCCCTAAGCTGTGTCTGTCTCTTCTGAGCCCATGGACTGTAGCCCGCCAGGCTCCTTTGTCCATGGACTTTTCCAGGCAAGAATGCTAGGGTGGGTTGCCATTTCCTTCTCTAGGGGATCTTCCTGACCCCGGGATTGAACCCATGTCTTCTGCATTTCAGGCAGATTCTTTAGCAACTGAGCCACCGGGGAGGCTCTCTCATAGCCTCAGTTCAGTTCAGTCACTCAGTCGTGTCTGATTCTTTTCGAACCCATGAACTGTAGCACTCCAGGCTTCCCTGTCCATCACCTACTCCTGGAGCTTGCTCACACTCATGTCCATCGACTTGGAGATGCCATCCAATCTTCTCGTCCTCTGTCGTCCCCTTCTCCTCCTGCCTTCAGTCTTTCCCAGTGTCCGAGTCTTTTCCAATGACTCAGCTCTTTGCATCAAGTGGTCAAAATATTGAAGCTTCAGCCTCAACATCAGTCCTCCCAATGAAAATTCAGGACTGATTTCCTTTAGGATAGACTGGTTGGATCTCCTTGCAGTCCAAGGGACTCTCAAGAGTCTTTTCCAACACCACAGGTCGAAAGCATCAATTCTTCCTCACTCAGCTTTCTCTATGGTCCAACTCTCACATCCATACGTGACTACTGGAAAAACCACAGCTTTGACTAGATGGACCTTTGTTGGCAAAGTAATGGCTCTGCTTTATAATATGCTGTCTAGGTTGGTCACCGCTTTTCTTCCAAAGAGTAAGTGTCTTTTAATTTCATGGCTGCAGTCACCATCTGCAGTGATTTTGGAGCCCCCAGAATAAAGTCTGCCAGTGTTTCCATTGTTTCCCCACTTATTTGCCATGAAGTGATGGACTTGGATGTTATGATCTTTGTTTTTGAATGCTGAGTTTTAATCCAGCTTTTTCACTCTCCTCTTTCGTGTTCATCAAGAGGATCTTTAGTTTCTCTTCACCTTCTGTCATTAGACTGGTGTCATCTGAGTATCTAAGGTTACTGATATTGAATATCAGGTTACTGATATTTCTCCCCTAATTTTTGTACCTCTAATTACATCTGTTGGTTGTATCATGGTTCCTTAAAAGAGGAAACAGAAATTATATTTATCTCTTAATTTTGTTGTACATATTAAATAATATTAAACATGTAAAATGATTAAAGCAGTGTCTAAAAAAAAAAATATATATATATGTCTTCTCTGGTGGATCAGATGGTAAAAAAATCCACCTGAAATGCAAGAGACCCCTGTTTGATTCTTGAGTCAGGAAGGTCCCCTGGAGAAGGGATAGGCTACCCACTCCAGTATTCTTGGGCTTGCGTGCTGACTCAGATGGTGAAGAAGCTGCCTGCAATGCAGGAGACTGGGTTCGATCCCTGGGTCGGGAAAGCTCCCTGGGAAGATTCCTTGGGGAAGGGAATGGCAAGCCACTCCAGTATTTCTTGCCTGGAGAAACCCATGGACAGAGGAGCCTGGCAGGCTCAGTCCATGGTGTTGCAAAGAGTCCGACGTATCTGAGCGGTTCAGCATGCCTGCATGTGGTTGATGGCATCACTGACTCAGTGGACGTGAGTGTGAGCAAACTCAGGGAGATAGTGAAAGATGGGGAAGGCTGGTGTGCTGCAGTCCATGGGGTCACAAAGAGCTGGATATAACTGAGCAACAACAAATATATGTGTATCTCCGTGTGTTCCGTGAAATATTTCAGAGTGAAGCAATTCTTTCCAGTAGCAAGCATTTGCCACCTGCAGTTTGGAATGATGAAAGCCACAATCACTTTCTGAAGAGATCAGTGTTTGCAGAATGTCGACCATGTGTCACCTTCATAACTTTGCCACCATCTGTGTATCCTTCCACTTCTGGTTTTCTTTAGTCATTTTCTTTAAATGAAGAAGTTTCTCTTTTTTCTTTTAAGTGTGTGTGTAAAGATATACATATAAATAAATGCAGATTCTACATATACTGTCTTTATATAGCTCTCTGTTATATAGGTTGAAATAAAGATATTGGGTTTTTTTAAACCTTAACACCTGAATGCTTTAGACAAGAGCCCCCGTTTCACCATCCCAGGTATCGGACAAGCTTATTTTTAAAGACTTCTTGAGTAGGTTTTATGATCACTCTTAATTATAGCTAGAATGTAAATTTTTAAAAAGCAGGATCTTTGGTTTGACTCGTTGATCCACGCATGTTTTGGAATTCTTTCATTCATTCAGCTCTTCTGTCTTTTTCTTCAAGTCCTGCTCTGGGGCTGACATGGGTCCTATCACAGTGTGTTTTAACTGCTGTGGTTTAAAGCAGTGTTCCTTCAGTTGTAAAAATGGAAGAATTGGGAATTTTGGGTCTCTTCTAGAAGACTCATGAAAAAATAATTGGATTTTTTTCCCCCGCAGCTAGCTGTGTTTCATTCACATTTCCCCCTCACTTCTGGAAGTTTCCCTATAGATAATTTTTGAATCATGAAATTTTAAATGTTTGCAGTGGGTAATGCTGATGCTATCACAATATAATTAGAAATATAGAAGTGTGGGGCAAAATCCAGCTAGGGTATATTTGGCTTTCGTTTGATCTGCAACTTATATAACCAGCAATAACTCAGTCCCCAAATGCTAAATGCTGCCTATAATTAGGAAGGCCCACTTTCATAATTGATGGTTAAAATGACTGTTACTGGTGCTTAATGGGCCTCCTTTAGGTATTCTTATCACGAGGGATGTGAAGGCTGCCTGTTTATGCCTTTCAAAGATTCCCCAAAATCATTTTCTTAAGAAAATAAGGTCACTTTATAAAGCACAATTCTCTTTTGTTCTCCTTTGTTAAATGACATAGTTTGTAAGTTTTCAAAGTGCCATCTGCATTCTATAATTAGAGCAGTATATTTTTCTTCCAAACATTTGTCAAGTTAAGGATCCCAAGGTCTCAGGCATAATTTTTTCACATCTTGTGCATAATGCTGGAAGCTTCTGTATATACCAGTTCAAGATGAGGGTAGGCCATTAGTAGGAAAAGCAAGATTAAAAGAAAAAAGAAGTGTTAGCCTTGGGAGAAAATATGTGAGTTAAAGTCACATGGATCAACCATGTACTTTCTTGGGGAGGTCTCTGAATTTCCCTGGCCTTCTGTTATTCTCGGAAAAATGGGAATCATCAGGCAGGGAGGAACGGTGTGTTGGGACTTCCCTGGTGGCCCAGTGGTTAAGACTTTGTTCTCACAAAGACCCATACCGAGGAGCGGGTGGGGGCTTCATCTCTGGTTGAGGAGTTAAGATCCCACGTGCCTCCTGACCAAAATCCAAATCATAAATCAGAAGCAATACTGTAACAAATTCAATAAAGATTTAAAAAATGGTACAGACTGAAAAAAGAGAGAGAGAGAAAAGTGTCTTAAAGAGATGAGGATGCCATTCAACAAACACTTCCCTTAGTCGCTATCACAGGTAAGGTCCTTCCTAAGTGTATGTGAGACCGAAAAATAGGATGCAAGCTTGCCTTTAGGGGCTTTGTAGTTTGTTCTAGATGACAGGAATATAGAGATAATTATGTTATAATATAGAGAGGGAGAAAGTGTCAAAATAAATATGGATGAAAGACCAAAAGATAAATTGATAATCATTTCTTCATTAATTCATTCACCAAATATTGATTTTGAACCATAAATGTCTAATAAAACTTGTAATCTCAAAACAATCCATTTATCCAAACACCAACAATGTAAATGTATTTTCCTACATGTTTTGTGGCCTTTTCTCAGCCTACATGCCCTTCAATCCCTGTGATGCATTATCTTACAAGGAGCCTGAGTCCTGGTAGGTGTAGCTGTCAAGGGCATGTGTGAGACTAAAAACAACCCATTTCCTGGAAATTCTCTGCAAAATTCACACGGGTTACCTTTAAAGCTGAAAGAATGCCCACCATACAGTATTAGCAAAAGAAAGTTAAGATATAATATTGTTTACAGACCGCTGAATTTCCACAAGTGAGCGTGGGTCTGAGAAAGGCTTTAGGCTCGCTGTTTGTTGCACAGCCCTGCCTCGAGATAGTAGATGACTGCAGCGTTTTGCTTCTTTAATATCCTGATGGTAAAGTATAACATTCATTCATTCATTCAACAAAAGGCTAGATTCAGGCACTCTTGTTGCAAAACTTTCAGCGATTAACAAGATAGAACTCACATCCTAACCAAGGAAAGGGAAAGCATTAAATTCTGTTTTAAAGTGCTCTTGATTGACTGATGGGGCGCTGGGTCTGCGCGGCTGCGCACGGCTTTCTCCAGTGGCGGGGCGGGGACACCCTGCCTCGCGGTGCGCACGCTTCCCATGGAGCGGCTTCTCGGCGCAGAGCCCCTGCGGCAGGTGCCCGGCCTTCAGTAGCCGCAGCACGTGCGCTCGGTACTAGTGGCAAACTGGACTGGTGGCTCTGCGACGTGTGGGATCTCCCCAGGCCAGAGGTCGAATCCATGTCTGCCTCCTTGGCGGGCGGATTCTTAACCACTGGGCGACAGGGGAAGTTCCTTTAAATGGGGTCGCAAAGAGTCGGACACGACTGAACGACTGCACTGAACTGAAACAAAAAACTGATGATTGCAGAAAGTTGTATGAAAACAAAAAATAAAGGACTAGAGTAATTGGTAGAAATACATCTTGAGTGTTAAGACAGCGTTCTCCAAAGGAGCGCATTTTAGGATCTGAATGACGGGAACGAGTGAGCCGCGTGAGGATCCATAAAGCACTGCCTGTAGCATTAATAGCAGTGAGAGAGAGAAAAGTGTCTTAAAGAGATGAGGATGCCATTCCACAAACACTTCCCTTAGTCGCTATCACAGGTAAGGTCCTTCCTAAGTGTATGTGAGACCGAAAAATAGGATGCAAGCTTGCCTTTAGGGGCTTTGTAGTTTGTTCTAGATGACAGGAATATAGAGATAATTATGTTATAATATAGAGAGGGAGAAAGTGTCAAAATAAATATGGATGAAAGACCAAAAGATAAATTGATAATCATTTCTTCATTAATTCATTCACCAAATATTGATTTTGAACCATAAATGTCTAATAAAACTTGTAATCTCAAAACAATCCATTTATCCAAACACCAACAATGTAAATGTATTTTCCTACATGTTTTGTGGCCTTTTCTCAGCCTACATGCCCTTCAATCCCTGTGATGCATTATCTTCACAAGGAGCCTGAGTCCTGGTAGGTGTAGCTGTCAAGGGCATGTGTGAGACTAAAAGCAACCCATTTCCTGGAAATTCTCTGCAAAATTCACACGGGTTACCTTTAAAGCTGAAAGAATGCCCACCATACAGTATTAGCAAAAGAAAGTTAAGATATAATATTGTTTACAGACCGCTGAATTTCCACAAGTGAGCGTGGGTCTGAGAAAGGCTTTAGGCTCGCTGTTTGTTGCACAGCCCTGCCTCGAGATAGTAGATGACTGCAGCGTTTTGCTTCTTTAATATCCTGATGGTAAAGTATAACATTCATTCATTCATTCAACAAAAGGCTAGATTCAGGCACTCTTGTTGCAAAACTTTCAGCGATTAACAAGATAGAACTCACATCCTAACCAAGGAAAGGGAAAGCATTAAATTCTGTTTTAAAGTGCTCTTGATTGACTGATGGGGCGCTGGGTCTGCGCGGCTGCGCACGGCTTTCTCCAGTGGCGGGGCGGGGACACCCTGCCTCGCGGTGCGCACGCTTCCCATGGAGCGGCTTCTCGGCGCAGAGCCCCTGCGGCAGGTGCCCGGCCTTCAGTAGCCGCAGCACGTGCGCTCGGTACTCGTGGCAAACTGGACTGGTGGCTCTGCGACGTGTGGGATCTCCCCAGGCCAGAGGTCGAATCCATGTCTGCCTCCTTGGCGGGCGGATTCTTAACCACTGGGCGACAGGGGAAGTTCCTTTAAATGGGGTCGCAAAGAGTCGGACACGACTGAACGACTGCACTGAACTGAAACAAAAAACTGATGATTGCAGAAAGCTGTATGAAAACAAAAAATAAAGGACTAGAGTAATTGGTAGAAATACATCTTGAGTGTTAAGACAGCGTTCTCCAAAGGAGCGCATTTTAGGATCTGAATGACGGGAACGAGTGAGCCGCGTGAGGATCCATAAAGCACTGCCTGTAGCATTAATAGCAGGTAACAAGGGAATGAACTTGAATTACTCAAGGAGCACAGTAAAAATGAGAGAGTTTGATTAACTGGGCTAAAAAGGCGATGGAGAGGGTAGGGGCAGGAATTTCTAACATGGTTTCTGATTTCAAAAATGCGTATCTGGCTCCTGTGTAAAACATGAATCGAAACAGGGCAAGAGTACCGTGGGAAACCGGTTCAGGGGCTGTTGCTGTTACATCAGAAAGAGAGTGTGCCGGTTTGGTGTGGGGGGAAGCCGTGAAGCCCGTTTGCTTGCGGTGTGCTAGACATCGCGTTCATGCTTCGAGAATATGAAAACCAGCAGCACTCTGAAAAGGTAACCACTTCACATTTTTCAGGTGAGAAGACTGGCGCTTAGGGAGGGTAAAACGTTGCACGTAGTTACGTAGTTGGTAGACAGCAGACGACACTGAGCTGGTCAAATTTCAAAGACACGCTCTTTTCTAAATAATAATTTTATTTATTTATTCTTGGCTGCACTGGGCCTTTGTGGCTGTTCACAGTCTTTCTCTAGTTGCAGGGAGCGGGGGCTGCTCTGCAGCTGCGGCCGCGGGCGTCTCACTGCACTGGCTTTTCCCGTTGTGGAGCGTGGGCGCTAGGAGCGTGGGCCTCGGCAGAGGCGGCACACAGGCTCAGCAGGTGCAGTTCATGGGCTCAGTAGACGTACACAGGCTCAGCTGATGCGGTTCACAGGCTCAGTAGCTGCTGTACACAGGCTCAGTAGGTGTGGTTCACAGGCTTGGTTGGTGCGGTTCACAGGCTCAGTAGCTGCTGTACACGGGCTCGGTTGGTGTGGTACATGGGCTCAGCATCTGTGGTTCACAGGCTCAGCATCTGTGGTACGCAGGCTCGGCAGTCGTGGTACACGGGCTCAGCTGATGCGGTGCACGGGCTCAGTAGGTGTGGTTCACAGGCTCAGCAGTTGAGGCTCACAGGCTCAGTTGCCTTGCAGCATGTGCAATGCTCCTGGACCAGGGATCCGACTTGTATCCCCTGCACTGGCAGACTCTTACCCACGGCACCGCCAGGGAAGTCCCAAAGACCATGATCCTGCGTGCAGAGACACCAGAACTCGAGGAACTGGCTGCGGTAGACTGTCACGCAAGGCACGATGGGGTGCGGCTGCAGTCTGAGGACGCGGCGGGCCTGACTCTCTCGGGGGAGTATTTCGCTCTGCGGGTCTGCCAACCGCTGTGATGGGCCTGAGATTTCATCCTGCTTGCAAGGAGCAGTTTACGCTTGCCGGGAGGAGACATGAGGTTCTCAGGACAGAGACAAAGGGCTTTAGAGTGGACAGCAAGTGGCCTGAGCTTCTCCTCTGGTTTGGCTCCCGCCGCCTCCAGGACCCGCGGGGGGTGAGGGAAGGAGGCGTCCCCAGGCCTGCGTGGCTCAGGCGGGTTTGCATTACAGCTGAGGCGCCCTGAGCCTGGGGAGCCCACCGCTGTTACAGCAAACTGTGAGCCCGTCTGCTCGCTGTCTCAGGGGAAGTTACCTCGTCCTTTAAAGCTGCCTGCTACCAACAGAACTGTGAAACGTGACTGGGTGAAGAGAAGTTGGGGCCTGGCATTCGTGGCACAGCCACGAGAATACGGAGGAGTTCTTCAGGGCCCATGGCGGCTGCCCATCCTCCCTGCCCCTCCTCCCCGCTGGGTCTACAGCTCATCCCAGTGGGGACGGAGCCACTCCCCAGGACTGATGCAGAATTTGTCCCCAATCCAACCCTCACACTGTTTTAGAAAGATCTGGGAGTTGCATCAGAAACCAGTCTTGGGGCAAGAGATTTGCATGCTTTGGGCTGCAAGTAAGGGAATATTGGCACAGAGGTGAAGGATCTGCCTGCCAGTGCAAGAGATGGTGGGTTTGATCCCTGGGTCAGTAACGTGCCCTGGAAAAGGAAACGGCAACCCACTCTAGCACTCTCGCCTGGGAAAGAGCAGGCAGGGGAGCCTGGTGGGCTCCAGTTCACGGGTTGAAAAGAGTCAGACACAACTGAGCGATTGAGCTTACACGTGCACATAAGGGAATAGTCACCTTTTAGGATCTTATAGGAGGGTTTTGTTTCCTCATAGAAAATGAAGCTCCGGTAAAAGGTGATTTGCTGGTGATGATTCAGTGGCTGAAGAAACACTGGGGTCCTGGGTCCGCGTCCGCATCCCCGCGATTCTCTAAACTTTCCGCCTGGTGTCAGACAGACCTGACTCATCTGAGCATGATGCTCTTCCTCAGTCATTCCAAAGCAGGAGGAGGCCGGCAGGGCACTTCTTTTCCAGCACCATCCCCTTGTCAGGGGGGGAAATTCACTGCTTCAGGAATCCCCAGATTTCTGCTTAGCTCTCCTTGGTCGCACATGGGTCCCATGACCACCCTTTTCCTCCTGAGGGACCCCTGCCGGACTTGTGAATAAAACTGAGGTTCTGTAACGGAGGAGAAAAGGAGGTTTGTGTTTGATTGGCACACTTGTACCCTGGCGCGTTTCTGGCATTTAGATAAGGGCTCTGGGCAAGAAGCGTGGACTGGAAATTCCATCATCACTGAAGCAGGTAGGGGCTCTGCGGGTGGTTCCCCAGGGGCAGCGGGAAGGAAGCCTTCTGCCTTTCACACCAGCCTGGTTTGGCGATGGCTACAGAGCCTGCCAATTAATTTGGCAAAGACTCTTCCCTTCAGTGAACTTTAAATAAAGAGCACAAAAGGGGACAAATGGGAATTGTTTTGTAATCTGACTGAAACCTTGCCGGTTCCTGAGTCACTGAATAGAGTGAGGACAAAGTCTTTCCAGCATATGCTGTCAGCCGGCGGAAGCAGGGGGAGCAGAGAGAAGGCTGCCTGTGCGCCTGGAACCTGTCACAAAAATCCCAAACAAGCAAAACGATGTTGCGCTTCTCAGTGGGCACCGCGGCCGAAACTCGGCACAGTCTGCTTGCCTGCAGGTTTAGTCAGCGTTATTTTCCTCCGTTTTTAATAGCATTCACCATATTGACGGTAATTTGCAGGCTTTTAAGTTCTGCATATGTTCCCACAGAAATAAGCCTCCTTTTTTGCTTCCCTGAGACCTTGTTCAGGAAACACCTGAGCCAAGCAAAAATAATAAATAAAGAAAAATGTTGAAGTTGTGCATGAATCAGAAAATGTCTTTGGAAATTTCTCCAGGCTTTTACATATCAAGTACTGCCCCCACTGAAATGGCAGTGGCAACCTCAGGAGACTTATTGCTATGAATTGGAATCATAATCATGGGGTGTTTTTCACTGAGAATTACTTTACACTATTAGGTCTCTGATAAATTTTTTAAAGTTTAAAAAATAACTTCTTGAGTATTTTCCCTAGAAAAATAGCACATTTATCATTCAAAGAGCTTATTATTGTAATTTATTAGAGGCCTTACGAGTACTGGAACTGTGACTATATTTTATATGGACAGAGCAGTGGCAACCTCAGGAGACTTATTGCTATGAATTGGAATCATAATCATGGGGTGTTTTTCACTGAGAATTACTTTACACTATTAGGTCTCTGATAAATTTTTTAAAGTTTAAAAAATAACTTCTTGAGTATTTTCCCTAGAAAAATAGCACATTTATCATTCAAAGAGCTTATTATTGTAATTTATTAGAGGCCTTACGAGTACTGGAACTGTGACTATATTTTTATATGGACAGCTGTGTGTGTGTGTATAAGTTAGTTAAGTAGCTGAGTCATGTCCAACTCTTCACGACCTGTAGCCCACCAGGCTCCACTGTCCGTGGGATTCTCCAGGCAAGAATACTGGAGTGGGTTACCATTTCCTTCTCCAGAGGATCTTCCTGACCCAGGAATCGAACCCAGGTCTCCCATATTAGAGGCAGGTGCTTTAACCTCTGAGCCACCAGGGAAGCCCATGTGTGTGTATAGGAAATCTCAAAATAACATCCTCGAGAAATCCTACAGACAACTGGTTCAAATACTGGCCCAAATAATAATATAGTTCCAACCAGATAATTCTCATTGCAGATCTGGGGAGCCTGGTAGATCTGAAGTCAGACTTGGGGTTTCAATTCCCACCCCGTCATTTGACCTTGGGAAAGTTACTTCCATTCTCTGAGCCTCAGTTCCTTCACCTGTTGGTTGAGTTAATAACAGCAAATAAGAGTAATATTAATAGCAATAATCGTGATGATGATAACGACGGCGCTGAATCTAATAGTTATTGAGTGAGAGGCACACTTCTAAGTACCTCTCAAGTAGTGCTGCTGTTTAGTTGCTAAGTCATGTCCAACTCTTTTGCAACCCCATGGACTGTAGCCTGCCAGGCTCCCCTGTCCATGGGATTTTCCAGGCAGGAATACTGGAGTGCATGCAATTGTTAATTAATTAATTATTAATATTAATAATTATAGAGGCTTGTGAGGATGAGACGTTATGTACCTAATACACTACTTCATATGCTGTAAATATTTTAAAATATGTACAGACCAGTTAGGCATCCAGACCCAGACAAAGAGCCCCAGGCTATACTACTTATTTAATTTTAAAAGCAACGCTAAGGTGTCCTGGACAAATGATTTTCGGAGTATATCCTGCCCTGCCAGAAGGCACAAAACCCCTAACAGCATAGGACTCTGGACAAGATTCTTTGGAACTAGAGCCTGAAAGACTTGCGCATGTCTGCACGTCTCCCCTGGTGGCTCAGTGACAGAGAATATGCTGCAGTGGGAGACGTGGGGGATGTGGGTTCCATCCCTGCGTCAGGAAGGTCCCCTGGAGACGGAGATGGCAGCCCATTCCAGTATTCTTGCCTAGAAAATCCCATGGACAGAGGAGCCTGGCGGGCTACAGTCCATGGGGTTGCAAAAAGTCGGACACCTTAGTGATTAACAACAACTGGATCTTTCTGGCTTGAACCACAGAAGTTTAAACATTTGCCCAACAGACTGTTTCGAGAACGCTGGGGAGGACGTCACATGCCCTGCTACTGCCCCCCTGGATCGGCTCCTCCTCAGCCCGCTGGCGTTTTCCTTTTCCGGGTCTGGCGTGCAGCAGTGCTGAGCAACATCCAGGGATGCCCAGCGTGCCCGGCAGGGAAGGCTCCAACGGGCTTTCTGAGGCTCCTGCTTCCAGCAGAGTTTGTGAGCCCTCCCCTGTCGACTTCTTGATAATGAACGCAGAGACCTGGCTACCCCTTTCATTCATTCATTCAAGCACTCATCCCTCCTCTGGGGGGCACAGGGGGACATCTCTCAGAGAGTCATTCAGATCACTCACATTCTGAGATGTCTAAAAGCTTCAGCATTTCCTCGTGCACCTGATAAAAAAGCTTCTCTCACCTTGTCCCACGAGGCCCAGCCTGGCCCGACCTTGGCTGGCTCTGCCTCGTTTCGCGTCACCGTCCCTCCCCCTTGCTCTAGTCCTCCCATTTTACTGCCTTTCCCCGAAGGAGCCGGACTGAGACAGCTGCACGCCCTTCACTCGGCCTGCATGCTCTTCTCCGCCTTTGCCTGGCTTGTTGTTCAGTTTCTAAGTTGTGTCCGACTCTCTGTGACCCCGTGGACTATAGCCCACCAGGCTCCACTGTCCTTGGAATTCTCCAGCCAAGAATACTGGAGTGGGTTGCCATTTCCTCTCCAGAGGATCTTCCCAGTCCAGGGATTGAACCCATGTCTCCTGCATTGACAGGTGGATTCTTTACCTCTGAGCCACCAGGGAAGCCTTTTCTGTAACTGGTTCAATTTACATATTTCCATCACACTGAGGCTTTTCATATCAACTAGACTTAAAGTAATTCCTCTTCTCCAGTGCCCGGAACAGGGCTAAACACGTAAAGATGCCAGTACTTAATTAATTTAAACGACATGAAGGTTGCTTCTATGATGTGCAAATGGCTTTCTTTTAAAGAAAATATTTAGATGTATAATTAAACTCGAGGACGACTCATGAGATTTTAAGTGATCTTTTGGAAGGCAGAGTAATAGAATGGCTAACCTTTGGAACGGTGCGTTCCAGTTTAAATAGGTCCTGGAGCCAGAAAGGTAAGCAGTGTGAAGTCAACTTAACATTAAAGGAGAGAGAAAGGGTGGGAGTTGTGGCCTAACTTGAGTGTTACGCCTGACCTTAGCAATTCAAATTCAGTTTAAAAAGTTAAGACAAATAAAACCTGTAGCCTTCGCCGTGGGTCCCGCTGGCTGTGTCTGACCCTTGAGGTGCTGCTGTAGGACGACTCATGAGATTTTAAGTGATCTTTTGGAAGGCAGAGTAATAGAATGGCTAACCTTTGGAACGGTGCGTTCCAGTTTAAATAGGTCCTGGAGCCAGAAAGGTAAGCAGTGTGAAGTCAACTTAACATTAAAGGAGAGAGAAAGGGTGGGAGTTGTGGCCTAACTTGAGTGTTACGCCTGACCTTAGACAATTCAAATTCAGTTTAAAAAGTTAAGACAAATAAAGCCTGTAGCCTTCGCCGTGGGTCCCGCTGGCTGTGTCTGACCCTTGAGGTGCTGCTGACTCTGAGAAGTGCCCTCCTTCCCGCTCTGCGTGTGTTCTTCATTTACCGTCACTCCACCCTGTGAAGGAGGCGCGATGACTGACACCCTTCATGCAGCCGGCCTTCCGTGTCTGTGGGTTCTTCGTGTGCAGATTCAACCAACTGGACTGAAAAGATTCAGAGGAAGAAAAAAGATCCAGAAAACTCCAGAAAGCTAAGCTTGCATTTGCCAAAACCCCCAAATTATTTGCATAATATTTACATTTATTAGGTATTACTGGGAATCTAGAGATGATTTAAAGTGTGCTGGAGTATTTTATTTATTTTATCCCTATGTATCTTATATCAGGAAAGTACTATTTTTAGAGTGGAATAGTATTAAAATACTAATGCTGGACAAATAGACTAAAATGTCATTTAAAGGTTGCCCATAATCTGAGACAGTGCTAAATTTTTGGACAGACAACTGAAAAAATGCCTGCTAGAAGTGAGTCAGGGCAAAGGTCGACCTTCCTCTGCTTGGCAAGTTTTCGGTATTTGGTCCTTCAGTCCTGTCTGCTCTTTGCGACCCCGTGGACTGCAGCCCTCCAGGCTCCTTGTCCACGGCATTCTCCAGGCAAGGACACTGGAGTGGGTGCTTACGTGTAAGGAAAAGATCACATCTGGTCCCTTTGTATTTCATATTGCCCTGCAACAGCATAGAATGCTTTGCAAATTTTTTTCCTCATGTATTATCAGCAGGTCCCTTTGAAAAATAAAATAATGCTTACTTCTTAAAAAACAAAAGATTGTCCATATAAAATAAAAGTTATTTGTGAAGCATAAGAAAGCAAAATGAAAAAATAAAGTATACCGGAAGATGCTGCTGCTGCTGCTAAGCTGCTTCAGTCGTGTCCGACTCTGTGCGACCCCAGAGACGGCAGCCCACCAGGCTCCCCCATCCCTGGGATTCTCCAGGCAAGAGCACCGGAGTGGGGTGCCACTTCCTTCTCCATGTACCGGAAGATACATGTAGGCTATATGCACCATTATATAAAAGGGGCTTGAACATTCCTGGAGTTTGGGGTCCACAGGGTCTGGAACCGATCCCCTGAAGTCACTGATGGACCACTGGAAATTCGATACTTGAGGTTTATAGAGCAGGGCAGACTTTTCCTGTAAAAGGCTTGATAGTAAGTATTTTAGGCTCAGGGATCTAGATGTCTCTGCTGCAGCCACTCAGCTCACAGGCAGCCACAGCCATTCTATCAACACACGCGTGTGGCACCCTCCCAACCCGCCTCGCTTTGTAGAAGCATCGGGCTGGACTTCGCCGTCTGCATTTTGCCAGCCTCTCTTCCGGAGCATAGGTGATTTGCTGGCATTTAAATAATTAAATGGCAGCTAGGTTTCGACCCCCGCTTGTCCTGATTTTCAGATGCTGGGTTTACTGCCTGGGCTTCCTACTGGTCTATCCAATAGGTCAGGCCCCCACGGCTTGTAATAACTAGAATGCACGTTTACTGACTGCTTACTACACACCAGGCACTGCCTAAGGGTCTGTGTGCATATTCAATGATTTAATTCTGATGGTGTTGATGGAAGAAAGTATTAGTCACTCAGTTGTGCCCAAATCTTTGAGACTCTGAGGACTACAGCACGCCAGGCTCCTCTGTCCTCCACTATCTCCCAGCAGACAGGAGTTTCTTCAAACTCACGTCCACTGAGTTGGTGATGCTGTCTAAACATCTCATCCTCTGTCGTCCCCTTCTCCTCCCACCCTCAGTCTTTCCCAGCCTCAGGGATTTTTTCCAGGAAGTCGGCTCTTTGCAGCAGGTGGCCACGGATTGGAGCTTCAGCATCAGCATCAGTCCTTCCAGTGAATACTCAGGGTTGATTTCTTTTAGGGTCAGGGTACCAGCAGCTTTTTTCTCCCTTGATTTTGCATGCTAGAACTTTTTACACTTACAACAATGCTATAAGGAGATACTTTTATTTTCCCCAGTGTGAATTTGGAAATGGAGGCAGATTTTGTGCCTCTTCCAGGATCTTGGAGGTGGTGGTGGCTTAGTTGCTAAATTATGTCTGACTCTTTGTGACCCCTGGACTGTAACCCACCAGGCTCCCCTGTCCGCGGGATTCTCCAGGCAAAAATACCGGAGTGGGTTGCCATTTTCCTTTTCAGGGGATCTTTCTGACTCAGGGATTGAACCCAGGTCTCCTTCACTGCAGGAAGATTCTTTATCGACTGAGCCACCAGGGAAGCCCAGGATCTTCCTGCCGGTAAATAAACGGTGGAGCCAAGATTCCAAAGCTGGGGGTTTGGCTCCTGCTCTGCGCTTTGAACAAAGGTTTCTTCTGCCGCTCGCAGCTCGTGTTTGCTTTCGGTGAGACTAACAAGCTGATCGCTTACAGTCACATAGATTAGTTCCTCATCTGAACCTATGTCGTTTTATCCATTTTAGACCATCCTTTAGTCTCCCCTACGTCCCCTCTTGAAGCTAACAAAAAGGCTACTTAAAAAAGAGCACTCATCAGGCCAGATTCCTTGATGTGAAGTGCTGTGCCATTCGAGGTAATTGTTCCTAATATTTTAGCTTCTAACCCAAAAGTCAGGCTTGCTTCGAATGCAAGGTTAGTAACCAGGACTCTCAGCTGCACAGTACGTCAGGACAGATAAATGCAAAATTACAGCCTAGTTTAAGCCCACTGGGTTTGTTCTTGATTCGTGGGCCAACCTTGCCAAAGGTTAAATGGAAAATTAAGGAAAAGACAAGTGTATCTCTTGGCAAATGCATGTTTCACCGTTCTACAGCTTGCAGGACTTGATCGTCACGGCCCACATTTGCAGCAGAACGAGAATCATAGCTGGAGAGTTGCAGTTTGCTATTTGACTACAGACTGATTCAGGGGATAAAAGACACGGACTTAGTCCTATTTCATTCGATAAATCAGATGTAAAATCTCGGGGAAAGGGTTGAGTCTATTCGTGTATATTTGTCTTTTTAGGGCTACTGTGACAAAGGACCACAAGTGGGGTGACTTCAAGCAGCAGAAATGCCCTGAGACAGTTGTGGAGCCCAGAGGGCAGACAGCAAGTCACTGAGGAGCCAGAGTGACCCTCCCTGTCTCCCTTGGCTTCCCTCGTTTGCCTGCAATCTTGACTGTTGCTTGGCTCGTAGAGGCGTCTCTGTGGCTCTGCCTCTGTCGTCGTGTATTTCTCCCTTCTTCCCCAGTAGCATTTTGGACGTCTATTTTGGACCATCGGGGGCTCATCTTTCAGCGCCCTATCTTTCTGCATTTTCATACTGCTCATGTAATACTCTTGCCTGGAAAATCCCATGGACAGAGGAGCCTGGTAGGCTGCAGTCCATGGGGTTGCTAAGAGATGGACACGACTGAAGCGACTTAGCAGCAGCAACAGCAGCAGCAGCATGGGGTTCTCGAGGCAAGAATTCTGCGGTGGTTTGCCATTCCCTTCTCCAGTGGACCACGTTTGGTCAGAACACTCCACCATGACCCGTCTGTCTTGGGTGGCCCCGCACGGCATGGCTCACAGCTGCACTGAGTCACACAGGGCTGTGATCCACGTGATTGTTTTGGTTAGTTTCCTGTGACTGTGGTTTTCATTTTGGAGGCTGTGGGATCGTAGTTCTTGCTTCTTCTGTCTGTCCTCTGATGGATGAGGATGAGAGGTTTGTGCAAGCTTCTGATGGGAGGTGCGGCTGTGGGGAAAGCTGGGTCTTGCTCTGCTGGGCAGGCCACACTCAGGCCCTTCCATGTAGCTTCTCTGCCTCTGTTGCCCTTAGCTTTACCCTGTGTGTGTCTCTGTCTTTGAGCCTCCCCTCTTTTTCTTACAAAACCACCAATCCTGTGGGATAATGAGCCCACCCTCGTTTATTTGGACTCATCTTCACTAATTACATCTGCAATGACTGATTTCTAAATAAGGTCACATCCAAGGTACGAGGTGCTTATCTTTTGGGGGAAAACAAAATTCAACCCATAACACCAGATTTCCATGTTCTCATTTGCTTTAGGATGTTAAAATTATCTTCTCTATAGGAATGCTAAAGGGAAGCTAATGAAATTCAAGTCCTTTGAGGAAACAATACTCCATAATTATTAAACAAATCACCGTGAGACTTATCCAAGAGATGAGGACATGTTCATGGGACAGTCTTTATGAAATCTGAAGTTGTTTTACATACCCAACCAAGTTCTCTTTTTACAGGAGCTGGGCTCCCCACAGTGTATTTTTAACCAGAATTATAAATAACTTCAAAATAAGTGAGATATACACAAAAGGGTGATAATTCCTGACCTAGATGTCATTCTGCAGCAAGTTTTATAAATTGCTTTCTTTATTTATAAACTGGATATTTATTAAGAGAAAACAGTTTCTCCCCAGACATACAAAGAAGTGTTTCGTTTGTTTGTTCTGGAAGAAAAGGCAGCTTTCATTAACACAGACCATCCGTATTTGGCGTTTTCACTGAACATGCAGAAAAGAATGTCAGTTCAGACACTAATTTCATAGAGGATGCAGGAAGTCCTCTTGAGCTTCTCAAGAAGTAAAGTTCACATGAAACGGGAAAGCAGAAGCTTCCATAATCTTTTTGGGGTGAGTTGCTCATTCACTTGTTTATTTGACAGGAAGAAAGCCCACTTGATTAAGGCAGAGACAGTGGAGGAGCAAAGATGCATAAGAGGGTCCTTCCCCTCAGAGAGCCCACAGGCGGGCAGAGGAACATGTAAAGAAACAGCCCAAGTATGGTACGTCCTGTTGGAGACGTGTTTCCGAAATGCTGGGGTACAGCTGATGCCACTGAAAGGAGCCAGGGAAGGTTTCCTGGGGCAGAAACAGCAACAGCAGGGAATGGGACTGTGTGAAGGCTGAGGCGTGTAGATGCCACGCTGTTTTTAACGTGTGGCTGGAGTGCAGAGTGTGAGGTGCGCGGATGGCGAGATGGTGGGAGGTGAGGTCCAAGGGCTGGGCTGGGCCATACTGCAGATATTCTCTTACGTGTG